>LOJH01022511.1:5692-19874 GCA_001685095.1 Ellobius talpinus
TGTCCCATAAGTTACTTGAAATCCTGTATCTGTTTGTCCTCTCTGTAAACATATATTTCAGGTAAATAAGTTTAATAAAATTTGAAATACACATTTTGTTCACTTTTTAAGTCAATGAAATAAAACAATTAAGCTAAAAAAAAGAAGAAGCTGTTTTGGCCTATGGCAGGGCAGAATATATATAGCAAGGTGGGAAATCCAAGTAGAGACAGAGGAAGAAAGAAGATGGAGTCAGGCAGACACCATGATGCCCAAGAAGCAAGATGTGAGGTAACAAACCACAAGCCTCATGGTAAAATATAAAATAATAGAAATGGGTTAATTTAAGATGTAAAAGATGTAAGAGTTAGTTAATAAGAAGCCTGAGCTAATAGGCCAAAGAGTATGTAATTAATACTAAGCCTCAGAGTGGCTATTTAATAAGTGGGGAACAAGAGGGCAAAGAAAAACAGGTCCAGGGGGACCAGTGGGACAGAGAATATTAGTAGTGAGAAGAGAAAGTGTAGAGCATTTGTCTTTCCGCAAGTTTCCGCATCATTTGCGGTCTGTGGACAGGTCTTACTGTCCCTGGGTGAACCGGCTGTGTGTGACTAAAGTAAATGCTGTCAACTAGGGACGAGGAGCTCCCTGTGGCTCAGTCTCACAGTCCTCAGCCCATGAGAGAGCCTACCTACTACTCCAGACCAAAGTTAAGACGGCACACATGGCAGAAGCATGCAGCCCGGAGAAACTGTTCCACTCACAACCACGGAGCAGAAGAGAGGATAGGACAGACACCAAGGCTCCCAGACTACCCTCAAAGGCGTAGGAGAGCTCCCACTTGGCCTTACTTCTTCAAGGTTCCGCTCTCTTCCAATAGCACCAGGTCAGGGTTCAAATTTTCAACACAAGAGCTTTTGAGAGACTTTTCCAAACCCAATTGTCAGTGCTACAGACAGGAAAGCGGAGCTCACATTAGCTGCCTTTCTGACAGTCCATTTTGCCAGGCTGTCAAGAAAGAATGGCAAGATGTTGGTGGGGCTTGGAGGTGAGTTAATTGGTCAAGTGCTTGCCATGCAGGCTTGGGTTCTGAGTTTGAATGTCCAGAAGTTAAATTCAAGTGTGGTACTGGAGAGTCAGCTCAGCAGCTCAGAGCTTCCTAATCTTGCAGAGGATCCTGATGGAACCCACATGGTAACACACAACCATCTATAACTCCAGTTCCAGGGTATCTGTGCCTTGTCTAGCCTCCACATGCACTACAGCCATGTAGTTCACATACATACATGCAGTCAAAACACTCATACACATAAAATTCAAGTATATAAATCTTTAAAATAAATAAAGAAAAGCTGAGTGCCATGGCACACAACTATAATTCCAACACCCGGGAAGCAGAGGCAGGAGGATCAGGAATGCAAGGTTATCCGCAACTATACATGGAGTTCTGAGCCAGCCTGGGCTACATGAGACCAAGGAAAGAAGAAAGTGGAGAGGAGGAAGGAGGAAGGTGAGGAGGGGGGAGGGAGGAAAGAAAAGGAGAAGGATAAGGAAAGAGGGAGACTATGCTGGGCGCTGATGGGCCTGTGGCCTCTGCACACACCTTTCGACTTCTGCCCAGTCCACAGGGCTGAATGCCCCGACTGTCAGGCTTCAGTAGTCTCCCAACACTGGGCCCACGGTCACCAGTGACCAGCACCTGTGGGCGGGAATAAAGCCACCTCATGTGTCAGCATTGTGACTCTGCCCTGTGCTTTACCTGACCTGGTCTTTGCCAGCCCTTAGCACTTCCTGGCTTTAGCCTGGGTGGAAGCAAGGAGCAAGAGCTGTGGGGTAGGCCCACTGGCTGCAGGCTGCCTCTCTCTCCTCAGGAGTCCCGGTGCTTCAGGAGCTCACTGTAAGGCTGGAGGGAGGGAATGGCAGGGCAGAGATGAGAGTGGGGGACACACTGACCAGCCCTAGAAGACCCATTCTGTCTCAGTCCTATGCCTTCACCCTGGAGAACCAGCTCCTTGGTCTCATGGCCTCCATCCTACCACAGGCCTTGCCCCCCACCCTTCACAGGACCCAGGCCCACAGCTCAGAGTGTAGAGCTAGTAGGAGCCCATCAGTGTTTTCCCACAGGCCCCAGTCCCAGCTTCACCCTCCCCCCATTTCCCTACATACAGGTATCTCTGGTTTGTAGATAGAGGAACTCTCCCATAGTCTCAGCACGACTGGACTCTCCACAAACTCATGCCTTCAAGAACTCATGGAGAAGCCACACCCAGGCAGGATACTTCCAGTCTCCCCGACCTGTCTTCACACAGAGCTGGGGCCCTCACCCCGATACACACTACAAGATCAGGAGGACAAGGACTCTCTTATTACCCAAAGCCGCTGCCCTAGGGCACTCTAGAACCAATAAGAAGACACGCTGACAGCACCTTCAAGGCCACCATGCTAAGAGTAATCCAGTTAGGTCTAGCCAAAAACTCCAAGCCCCAACTAGCATTTCTTCAACTTCAACTTAAACCACCTGAAACCTTCACTGAACTGCAGACACGGACTCAGCATGTGACCGGGCCCAAAATTGGACCTCTCCAAGGGGTCCCCAGGAGATGTAGATGCTGTGGGCCTCTGGAACTGACCTTGGGTAGCAAGAGTTTAAAAAACAGTATCTTGGGCTAGGTTGGTGGCTCAGCAAGTAGAGGTGTTTGCTGCAAAGCCTGACGACCTGAGTTCAATTCCTGGGATCCACATGGAAAGAACGGACTTGGACTTTTCTGTATTCATGAGGGTATGTACATGCACATATAGATGTACATGTGTGCTAGAATGTGCATGGGGGGCTCAAACTGGTGCCCCTTGTTTTCTGAACAGGTCTCTCACTGGCCTGGAGCTCATCGATTTGGCTAGGCTGCTCAGCGCATGAGTCCAGAGAGCAAGGTCTTGCTCACTTGCCCTACTGGCTTGGCTCAGGGCAAAGTGCTCTCCAAGATCAGCCCTGCAGTTATGGTAAAGCTGGGGCAGGAGCAGGTAGGAGACAGTGGCCATAGGGAAGGGACTTGTCCCCAGTCACTTGTCAGGAGCTCTCAAAACATACTGGAACTCCTAGGAGTGTGTTTTACTGGAAAGAAATAAAAGCAGGTTGGACTCCCACCCCTTTGTTTGCCTAAAGACTTAATAACCTAATTCTAAGCTGAACTGTCTGGCCAACTGGCAGAGGTGAACATGGTGCAAAGCACCACTTATCTGGGCCCCAGAGGCTGGGGGTGGGGTGTCCCATTGGGAAACTTCGAGAAGAGGAGACTGAGTGGGAGCTAGGAGGAGTCTGGCTGTGGAGAATGAAGCAAACAGGGATGCTGTGTGACTTAGAGCTGATTACTTAACTTCTCTGAACCTTTGTTCCCACATGCTTTCCTGGATGAGTCCGCAGAGTTAGCAATGACAGACAGCCTGGCTCTGAGCAAAGGTGACTGCTTTAGCAACAGAGACCTCATTTGAGAAGTCTGCTGGGGACCCAAGTGTTCTGGATACCCAACACTGAGAACTGCCAGGAGAAGGAAGTTCTTCCCATATGGCCCAATCAATGTGATGACTCGGTTTCCCTCAACTCTCCTCTTTCAGGTTCCCTGAGGTGTCATGGGTATGCCCTGTGTCCTGATAACTCTGGTTTGTTGGGTTTTTGTTTGTTTGCTTGTTTTGTTTTTGAGACAGAGTCTCATGTCATCTAGGCTGTCCCTACACTTGCTAAGCAGCATGTATTCCTAAATACATCAATACAACCTGCTCAGTCTGTATAACATTGCTTGTATATATTTTCAAGGTCAATGGTAGTGTTTCTGTAGACAGAGGATATGGGGTGCGGTGGGAGGAGAGAATACAGGTGCAAGGGGAGACATGGAGAAATATCACACTGAATAGAGAGGAAGGAGATCTCAGGGCATCCTATCACTACAGGAGAGGCAGCAGCCAGCTGGGAGGTGACAATGGCCTCCTGACTGCAGAAATGGCCTGGTCGCCTGCATTGATAAGAACTTGGAGGGGAGATGATCTATTTGTCCTTTGCCCCCTCCATTAGGGTGAAGATCCTCCCCTACCTCATCCCGCCCCATCCACAAGCAGCTGCTAGTCAGTGTGTCTTTCAGCACACAGAGATACGGTGTCCCTCTTCCAATATACAGAACAGGTAAAGGGCAGACTGGGCTCACACCCTGACCAGGCTTCTATAGGAAAGTTTTCCAAGCCCCAGATCTTCTGGCATATTTGTGTTCCCACATCAGGTGCATCTGTCTGGATAGTAATCCCCAGAACCCACATAAAAAGCTGGGCACTTCAGTACTGGTGTGCAGCCCAGTGCTGGGTGGGTGGAAACAGGCAGATTCTTAGTGCTCTCTGGCCGGCTGCTCTTGCAGAATTGGGCAAGCTCTAGGCTACCCAGAGACCCTGTCTCAAAAACAAGAATGGAGAGGGATTGAAGAAGATTCTCTGAGAAGCCCTGGGGACCAGGAGTAGGGACCTGTGCACATAAGAGCTGTACCAGAAAATCAGGAAACAGACAAGTGACAAAGCTGAACAAACGAGCCAAGAAGCTTCCCACCCAAGAGTTTGCCACTGCACAAGAGGTACTGGGGCTGCAGTAATGGGTGCCACGCTGTAAGTCTGTGCTCTGCTGATGCGGCGTGAACCCATGGGAGAGCTCACATTGCCCAGAGCAGAAGGCCAGACATATTGACCCTAGAGGTGAGCTGGGGTTGGGACCCACACTGGCACTGGCTTGCTGAGTGGTCTTGAGCAGGCCCTTCGCCATCCTGGGCCTCACAGCATCTCCGTTCAGTGGAGAACTGGTTGAGGAGGGTTGTCATCTCATCTGTCCACTGTGACTCTTTCACATGCTCTGGAGAGCAGACAGGTTCCAAAATGAGACTGTATGAGGTCGAAGGACTGTGAGGAGGCCGGGAAGATGGCTCAGACAGTGAAGTGCTTGCCTTGCAAGCATGAGGGCCTGACATTAATCCTCCAGATCCTGTGCGGAAAAGCCTGATACAGCAGTGAAAGCCTAGTGTCCTGATGCTGGAGGCAGCAGAGACAGGATTACTGCAATCCAGCCCATCTAGCCAAATTGGGGCACGCTAGATTCCATGGGGGACCCTGAATTAGAAAATAAAATAAGGAGAGCAATTGAAGAAGATAACTGATGACACCCTCAGACACACACACACACACACTCCTCACACACACACACACACACACACACACGACTGTGATGATGGAGAAGGTGTTTTAAAGAGTACCTTGAAAAGAGAGCCACTAGCAAGTAAAGGTGAGGCCCAAGGAGCCGCAGTAAACCCAGTGCATCCCTCAGTGACCTGACGCATGGACCACATTTGAACAGCTTTTCTTGTTTTAAGGAGGCACTGGGACTAATTAAGCAGTTCTGCAGGTAAAGACACTTGCTACCAAGCCCGATGACCTAAATTCAATCCCAGAACCCACCCAAAAGTGGAAAAAGAGAGCCGAGTCTCCAGGAATTTGTGGACAGGAAAGACTGTGTGTGTGGATAGAGCCTCATTTGAATCCTGACTTAATTTTTAATAAAAAACAAAGAATTCGTATTAAAAACCTGAAATTTTAGCTAGGCGGTAGTGAATCACATCTTTAATCTCAGCACTTAGGCGGCAGAGGCAGGTGGATTTCTGTGAGTTTGAGGCCAGCCTGGTCTACAAAGCGAGTCCTAGGACAGCCAGAGCTGTTACACAGAGAAACCCGGTCTTGAAAAAAAATAATAATAATAATGAAATAAATAAATAAATCACTGAAATTTTGAACTGATTAGTTATTTACTAGTAAAGGAATTAATATTTTTAAATGTTGTCATGAGGGCTACCAAAATGGGTTGGTGGATGGAGGTGCCTACCAATACTGATGACTCGACTCCCACCCTGGGAAGACACATGGCAGAAGAGAGCTGGATCCTCTGATGCCCACTGAGGTGCCAGACACATGCCCCTCCCCCATGCTGACAAATTCCAATGTGATCATTGTTGAGATGCTGTGCCTGGTTCTAAAGGGGCTAGCTAGTTTAATTTTGATTTTCCATCACGTCCTCTGCTCACCCTAGGTCATCATACTCCCTTATTTTCAGCTCGTTTGTCCCTATTTCTCTAGCACCCGAAAACTCTTTCTGTGTTTTCTTTGCGATTTCTGCTTCCTGACGTCTCTGTCCTAGGCACTTTCCAGTATGTCTGTTACTTTTCTATTACTGTGACCCAATACCTAGAGTAGGGAGGAAGATTTGGTCTGGACTCATGGTTTCAGCCCATGATAGCAGGGAAGACATACAGAGGGGCCTGTGGGGATGGTTCACATGGTAGAAAACAGACAGAATGTGGATGGTACTAGGGTGTGCACAGTCTTCAACAGCCAGCTCCCAGAGGCACAAATCCACCCGCCAGGCCCCACCACCTGAAGAGTTCACAAAACACCACCACAAGCTGGGGGAATCAAGCATTCAAAACCCAAATCCAGGAGGAAGTGTCCTTACTCCAACTCTGCCACCTGTGGTCCCCACCGAACCTACCTTTTCACTCAGACTCTATGCAAAGCTTCATGGGAATTGACGCATTATGTTCCGTGCCTCTGGAGTTGTCACTGGTCATCCCGTGCGGTAAACTCTGTCAGCTTTTCCTTCTGTGGACATTCTCACCCCCCCCCAGCAGCTAGCAATTGTTTCATTCTTTCCCGTGCTCTGAACTTTACCTCTTGCTTCAAATGCCCTCTCAATGTGGCTGAGTCCCTTCTAGAACCTTCTGACACACCAGGCTGGATTCTGCCCTTTCTGCTGGGCCCACAGCCACAAGCCTCTTTTCTCTCTTGCCCATAATCCTGAAGACTCCTTCAGTCTCTCTCCTGGTCTAGATGTTGTGTCTTGATTTACTTCCTTGTTTGAATGCGGTCTTTCCTCAAGTATCTTTCTAAGAAAAGGTGTTTGAGAGGTAAAGTCTTGAGATCCCACTTGTTAAAATCATGATTGGCTGAGGCCTGTGGCTAGATATGGAGTTCTTAGCTGGTGCAGTATAGACAGCCTCTACAGTGGACCCGTGAGACCTCCCGTCTGGGATGCATGCCTTGCACAACACTCCCCCCCACTGTTGGCTCGTGACTAATAGGATGTGGCAGAACGAGTGGAATGTGACTTCTAAGATTAGATTATAAGACTCTGTCATGGCTTCTTTTGATCCTGTGGATTCCTCTCTCTCTGGGGAAACCCACATCAAGCACAGCCCATGACTGGGACCTGAAATGTCCTTCCAACAACTGCATGAGTGTCTTAGAAACAAATTCACCAGCCCCAAGAAGATGGCTCTGTCGTTAAAGTGCTTCCCAAGCAAGAACAAAGACCTGAGTTCAACCCCAAAATCACAGAAGAAACAAGCCTGATGTGGTGGCATGTGTTTCTAATTCTGATGCATACAGCTTGCTGAGGAATGCCATGTGAGAGTGACCTTTGACCTCCATGGCATGTGCACACATGTGCATGCCATATATGTATGTGTGTGTTTGTGTGTGTGTGTGTGTGTGTGTGTGTATTTCTCTAGTCCCAACTGAACCCTGAGATGACTATGGTCTTGTGAGAGACCTTGAACCAGAAATCATGCTGAGGCACCCCTGACCTCCGCACCTCAGAATGCGTTTTAAAACCATTCAGTTTTAGAACAATTCATTGTGCAGCACAGGCAATGGTCAGTGTGTTGGAGTTTTTCTCCTTTCATGTGTGTGTGGATGCACACGTGCTTGTATATGTGTTGCACACACACAAAGAAGCCAGAGATTGATGATAGGTGCCTCTCTCCATCACTCTCCATCTTGTTTGATGAGACACTGTCTCTCAGTGAACCTGCAACTCACAAGTTCAGCTAAGCTGGCTGGCCAGAGAGCTCCAGGGATTCTCCTGTCCCCACTTCCCCAGTACTGGGGTTACAGTCACATGCTGCTGTGCCCAGCATTTTCATGGGTGCTGGAAACTCAGGTTTGTGCGCCAAGCACTTTACCTACTAAGCCAGTCTCCCCAGGCTTTTCACAGTTTTGAAATCATCTGGCACCAACCTTCCCAGTGCTGCTGTTGTGAAATCCAAAACAAGTGTGAGTCCTAAATGTCTGTGCATAAACTCTTCACCCCTTCCCCACTCTGCTCCCAGGGGCCTTTGCGCCTCCTCTGCCCCAGTGTGTAGTAACACAATGGTTTACCCATCCCACTGGACCCTGGGGGCCATTTTGGTTGGCAAGTTATGCCTTTAGTTCTGAAGGATTTCCATGCTCAAACTCATGAATGATTCTCTCCCCTGGCCTCCATGTTCTCTGTCCATGCTTCCAGAAAGTCTCTGTGATCCAGACTTTGGACCCAGTACAGTACTCCTTATTTTCTCAGTCACTTTTTGATTTTCCACTTCTGTGAGTTTTTCTCTGATCTTGTAAGTTCTTTTCCTTTCAGATTTCCTAAAGTTTATTTCTTTGGTTAAGCCCTGGATGGCCTGCAACACACTGTGTAGACTGGGCTGGGCTGTATTATCCTTTATGCTGTTATGGCTGAGCATTCACTTTTTATTTCATCTTAAATATATTAAGTAGCATCATTTGGAGGTTTGGAGGTTTGTCATAATTTATGTGTTTTCCCAGATAGATAGATAGATAGATAGATAGATAGATAGATAGATAGATAGACAGACAGATAGATACTGGATTAATAGGTGAAGGAATGAACAGAAAGACATGGATGCATGGATGAGTGGATGAATAGATGCATACATATGCACATACATGCACATGTAATAGGCCTTCCCTCTCTCTAACCAGTACTGAGAATCAAACTATCAAATGCAATGCCTTTCGTGCTTAGCAAGCATTCAACCATGAGGGATGTCTACCTATCTGTGACCCCCTCTGTCCTGGAATTACAATTGTGCACTGCCACCACACCCCGCATTTCTTAATTTGAGTTCTGGGGATCAAACTTAGGACCTCATGATTGCATGAGCCATCCCCACAGCCCTGTCGTATTCTTTTGACTGCTGATTCGTGCTTTTTGAAAAGCAAAGCACCTCTGAGCATATGGATTTCCCACCAGCCTAGTCTTTTGCTTTGCTGCCTTTTCTCACACAGCTGCCCTGCATTACACTGCTGTTTGTTCTTATTTTTTGTTAACACCTTTCTTCTTTCCTCGGATTTCCTCCTGTGTTTTCTCCAACTGTTTGAGATGGAAACTGAGACACTGACCTGTTTAGTCTTTGTGTCTGAGCTTCACTATGTAGCTCAGGGTGACCTGGAACTTGAAATTTTCCTGCCCCAGCCTCCCAAGTGCTTCAGTTATAAACAATTATTACCACATCCAACCCTAGATCATTGATTTAAAATTATCTACTCTATACACCTTGTGTCCTGACTGGCTTTGTTCTTATTTGCTTGTTTTGTTTTTTGTCTTAGTTGTCGTCTCAACACAAACCTAGATGGGATCTTAACTGAGACAATTCCTCCACCAGATTGGCCTGTGGGTAAGCATGTAGGTTATTTTCTTGATTAATGATTGTGTAGAAATACCCGGCCCACTGTGAACAGTGCAGTGTCTGGGCAGGTGGTCCTGAGTTGTATAAGAAAGCAAACTGTCTGGGCGTGATGGTGCACACCTTTAATCCCAGCACTCAGGAGGCAGGAGGATCTCGCTGAGTGTGAAGCCAACCTTGTCTTTCTTGTGAATTCCAGGACAGTGAGGACTGCATGGACAGACCCTGTCTCAAAAACCAGAGATAGACAGAAAGACAAAGAAAGAAGTAAGCCGAGCAGGCCGTGAGGAGCAGCCTAACAAACTGCAGCCTCCGTGGTCTCTCCTCCAGGTTCCCACCTGGAGTACCTGCCCCGACTTCCCTTGGTGATGGAGAGTGACCTGAGAGTTGTGAGCAGAACTAAACCCTCTCCTCCCCAAGTTTCTCCTGGCCGTGGTGTTTATCATGGCAGTAGTACCCGACTAACACACCCTGAGATCTTTTGGTCAGTGTGGCTGTGTATCTCTGGTCCCATATGACATGTTAATTTTCATTCAGCTTGAGATATTCGATCATTTTTCCATGTGATGTAGAAGAGTCCAAATACGGGGATTTTAATAGCCTTTGCTGTTGTTGTTAGCTTCTGATTTAATTCCGCTGTGGTCAGAGATGACACTCAGCATGACTTCACCTCTTTGGATCTGCTAGGACTTGCTCCCTGGCCCAGCACGTGGCCCACTTTGCTAAGCATTCACTTGAAAAGAACATATGTTCTCCAGCTGCTGGGTGAATTACTCTTTAATGTCTATGAGGTCAGATTAATCCTGCTGTTTGCATTTTCTGTATACTTCTTGACATTTTAAATATGACTTTTCTATCCACTACTGAAAGTTTTGAAATCGCCAGCCATGATTACAGGTTTGCTCTTGTATCCCTTCAACTTTATTTTCTGCTTTAAGAATTGAGGGTCTGTGTTAGCAGGGGCATACAGGCTTATGGCTGCTGTCTTCTTATTGACATAACCTTTTCCTCGTCAGGACACAGGCCTCTGCATCTCCATCACCATGGCTGTCTTTCAAGTTGAAGTTTGAGTATGAAATTCTTCCACAGGCTCATGTGTTTAAATACTTAGTCCCCAGCTGGTGGTGCTGTCTGGGAAAGCAAAGAACCGTGAGGGGGTGAAACCTGGCTGGAGGAAGTACATCACAGGGATTTAAGACTTTACTGCTTTGTCCCACTTCCTGTTCGCTCTCTGCTTCCTGAATGTGACGGATGTGACCAGCCAGCTTCCTGTTCCTGCTGCCATGTCTCTCTGCCTGTTGAGATGTCTTTTCCACCATGAAGGACTCTGTCCCTCTGGAATTGTAAGTCAAAATAAATTCTTCCTTTAGTTGGTGTTGTCAGGGTGTTTTATTATAATACAGAGAAGAAACTAATGCAGAAATCTACTCTGATGTGGGCAGAGCCAAACCTGCCTCTGGTTCATGTTTGCATAGTACAACTTCTTGGGTTTTGTTTGTTTTTCCACTTCCTACTTTTCTACGTCCTGTATTTAAAAAGTATGTTTTCAACCCCAGCTAACCTAGACAACAAAGAGGACCCTTAGAGAAATATACATGGATCTAATCTACATGGGAAGCAGAAAAAGACAAGATCTCCTTTGGAGGTTTCATTAATCAGTACCTTTACCCCTTTGCAAATGACAGGGAAAACAAACTTAAAAATGTTTTATGACCATGTATTCACCCTGTGTTTTCTTGCTTGGGGGTTTTATTTTGTTTTCTTTTTTGAGACAGGGTTTTACTAAGTAGCTCTGGCTGTCCAGGGAATCCCTAAGTAGACCAGACTGGGCTCAAACTCACAGAGATCCACTTGTCTCTGCCTTCTGAATGTTGCCACCCCGGCTCTTGTTTTTCATTTTTATTTTTTATTTTGAGAAAGAGAGAGCACACTCATATGAAAGTGAGAGGTTGACATACATTGCTTGAGCGTCTTCATCCGTCATTCTTTCTTATTTGTGAGCTTCTGAAATAGAGTCTATCACTGAACCAGGAGCGCAATGATTCTGCTAGCCTGCTTAGCCCTTGACCCCAGGGCTTCTCCTGTCTCTGCCTCCTCAGTTCTGGGATCACACACCTGCCTTCTAACTTGAGATCTAGGAGGTCGGCCTCAGAGGTTGGTTTTCTCCCTCTCCACAGAGCTGTCTCTCCAGCCTCTCTTATGTCTTCAGAATATCTCTGAGGCTGATTGTCCGGTGTTTTTCCCCCCTACGTGACAGAGCAAAAGACAAGAGTTGTTACAGTTGACTGTTTTCTGATGTGAAACCTGTTTATCTGCTGCATTCTTACTCCATCGGTCATGAGACCATCCTTTGCAGCAGGCAGGAGAAAAGATGTGACTATATCTAGATGATGGGACAATCTGGCAGGTGGCTAAGCAGCGTGAATGGTGTTAAAGGAATTTCCAGATAGTTTCCCTTTATTAATCATGCCATGGAATTAACCCTCTCCCACAAGGGACTCTGAATTGTAAGACTCTCATGGTCCAATGGTTAACCCAACAGAACAATCATCATGGAGGTGTCCCAGCCCCTGGGGAGAGGAGGGGGGGGAAAGCAGGTGTGTTTCGGCACAAAGCCTCAACGCCATCTTCCACAGATTTCTCATCTGGCATTTTTTAAGTTTACTGATAGGGCCAGTAAGACGGCTCAGCAGATAAAGCCACGTACCACCAAGCCCTGATGACCTGAGTTCAGTCCCCAGGGCCCACAAGGTGGAAGGAGATAACCAACTTCAGCAAGCTGTCCTCTGACCTCCATACATGGGATGTGGCATGTGTCCATTCCTCATACAAAACAAATAAATGTAATGCAATTTCTAGTTAACACTGGTGGCAAGTCTATATAAGGGGAGACACCTGAGGGTGAGAACTTCATCCTGAGCATGCTGGTTCTGGCATCTGGTGCATGGAAAGTGCTGGACTAAGCACGGTGGTCCCCACTGTTTTGTCAGCACTGCTAAGCCTGGGTAGTCTGACAAGCACACAGTCTGTGGGAGGGTGAAAGACGTGGATGTTGTGGAAGCCATGAAGTGCTTCGGGTCCAGGCGCCTCGAGACCACAAGATCACCATAGCTGACTACGGACAGCTCTAACATGTTGGACAGCTCTAACATGTTGACGTGTGTGCTTCTTAACAGCAAACCCATGCTTCTGCACTCAGGAGAGCCCCTGATCTCTCTTACTTGAAACATGGGTTTCAAGTTTTCCTTATTCCCTCCAAGTCTAGCTGCATTGCAGAGTTAAGTTTATGATTCTAAATAAAAATTAAATAAGAAAAAATGCTTGCAGAGAGAATACGTGTGCCAAGGTCAGTGGTGACTGTCTTACTGAGCCACAAAATGACCGACAGGCCTCATACTAGAGGCTGCCCTGGCTAGGTTTTGCTCCTATGGCCTTCCAGAATTCCATTCAACCTCAAAGGTCAGGAGAGTGCCAGGTGTGTTAGCTATTTTTCTCCTTGCTGTGGTGACATACCTTGTAAATGACATCTTCAGGAGAATTGATGCTGGCTCCCAGTTTGAGGGGGCATGGCATCAGGATTGTGACGTGGCTGGAACACTGTATCCACCATCAGGAAGCAAGAGGACAGGAACGCTGGTACTCGACAGCTTTCTCTTCAGTCCAGGACCCCAGCCCACGGGACGGTGCTGCCCACATTTAGGGTAAGACTTCGCACCTTAATCAGACTAATCTAGAAACTCCCTCACAGCGGTGCCCTTGGGGAGCTTGCTCCTTGGGGATTTTATATCCTGTTGGGTTGATCATGAGTATTAGCCATGACACCTGGAACTCTTTCCTCATCTAGCTGAGCTGCGCTCCTCAGGACAGGGTGGCAGACATCCGTCTAATCCCTAAGATTCTCCCCCAGACCCCGAGGTGTTGCCCCAATAATGTAGCACTGAGGAAGACTCACATGCCATTTCTACTACAAGCTCATTACATTTTCGCTTATAACTTAGTTTGTCGCTGGAGAGTGATGACATCTACTCTGCAGAGTCCCCTTTTGATATGAGGCAATAACCAGAAGCCTGGGGTGCATTCCCTGGTACCTCCCACTAGGTGCCTGGCCCACTGGTCCCTCAGAGTCCTTTCAGGCCCTCTTTGCCGCTGCTCCCCATCTGCCGGACAACAGATGGCGCTGTCGGATTCTGAGAGACGTCGGTGTGAGCCAATGAAAGCACAGGAGGAAAGCAGGCAAGCCAATGGGCAAGGTGTGGCCAGGGAGGCTCTCAGCCTAACCGCTGAGGGTACCCCAGCTCCTGCTCTCATTGCTGCACCAGCCACACCAGGCCAGTTATTAACGCCCTTCTCACCCTGGATGAGTGGGAATTAAAGCAGAGCCTGAGAAGTCCTTTGGGGAAATACTGAGAAAGACAATGTGGTGTAGATCTGTAGTTCTCAAACCCAAACAACACAGCTGTGTGCATTGCCTGCTGCCTGTGAACCCCAAAGAGCCTCAGAGAAGGAGCCAGGGTGTGGCAAAGTCAACTGGTGTGGTGATAGTTCATTTATATTTTAATAAATAAAGCTTGCCTGAAGATCAGAGGGTAGGGCTGGAGAAATGGCTCAGAGGTTAAGAGCACTGACTGCTCTTCCAGAGAACCCGGGTTCAATTCCCAGCACCC
>LOJH01022512.1:526-11808 GCA_001685095.1 Ellobius talpinus
ACAATGGGGGCTGACTGAGAAGCCATTGATAAAGGCACTGGGGCTTGTTTTTACGGCATGTTCTGGCTTTTTGGGACCCTAGTCTATATGATGCACAGCTCCCTAGGCCTGGATGTAGGGGGGGGGGCCTTGGACTTCCCACAGGACAGGGTTGCTTGCCCTCTCTCAAGCAGGGTGGGAGAGGGAGGAGGGGGCGTGGAGGAGCAGGAGGGGATTGGGAGGAGAGAAGGAAGTGTAAATAATTGAATGGGAAAATAAAAAATAATAAATAAATAAATAAAATTCTGAAAGAAGACTACAGTAACACCATTTTGAAATTTGTGCAATTTAAATTTTCCTCAAATATGCCAGAATCATAAAAACATAATTAAATTTAAAATGAGTTACTATCAATTTGATGAACAATTTCATTTGTGCTCAACAAATTAAGTTGAAATATTGTTTTAAATTCTGACCTATAGAATTGTTTATTTTGTAAATTATGATACTTCATGACTTTAAAATAAGCAACTCAAATTTGTGGAGATAATATTTCCTGTTTTAAATTTTGTTGATGATATGATTGAAATAATCATTCCTGACTAAAACTGAATTTCTATTATTTTCTGTTTAATTGTAAAATACATGGATTGAAAGAAATCTTTCTTGTTTTCCTCATTTGTATTACAATTCAGTTTTATTTCATAAAACATCTGTATTAGCAATACATTCTCTCAACTTTCTTCCAAATGCAACTGGCTTTACGCTTACCTTTTCTCCTCCAAGGGAAGGTTTTTAGATATGTTTTTGGGGAAATGGATATTCTTCATTACTAAAAACGATCACAAAAGTACATTAACACAATAACCAACCTGACTTGATTTTTAGAAATTTTAGTTACCTCAGTAAACGTCCCTAGAAATGGGCATCAATTGGACGTGTTCACCTTCTTGGCAGCATTTTCATAATACAATTTTCTCCTTTCTCTATTCAAAGCTCTACTTCCGGTGCTGATAAATTACACTCGGATCACTGAAGTGTTTATGAACCAGCATTACTTTAAGTGGTTCTATCTTCACTAGCATTACTTTTAACTGCAGGAGAGCTTCAGTGAGGAGAAAGATAATAGTTGAAATTGAGTCAAGAGCTGCAGCTCTGAGGGATTAACCCTATTGCTTTCCAGTCTACTGCCCCTTTGCTTTAGTTCCTGCTGGGTTCACTCCCGATAAAGTACTTGCATATCTAAGTGCACTAGCTCAGAATAAGTGCTACATTTCTTTAGGATTTCTTAAAATATCATCAATAAAGACAGAACATGCATTTTTTTAAAGGTGTCAGACCCCCTGGAAGTGGAGTTACGGATAGGTGTAAGTTACCATGTGCTTGCTGGGAATTGAAACCAGGTCATTTGGAAGAGCACCCAGTACTTGTAACTGCTAGGTCATCTCTCTAGGCCTCCAAGAGAAATTATCTGTGTAGAAGGATGCTGACTTATTTGCGCATATTCCTAGAAGTGGCATAGCTTGATATCCATTGAAGAAAAAGGTGTTGGAATGATTCTAAATGTCAGAATATCAATATCCTGTGGTAAAATTATCTTCTAGAAATGACTGCATAGAAAGACAAGAAAATGGAAATATCAATGGACATATTATATGGAAAGGAGAAAACTTTGCAGGAATCTATGATGCCTAGACAAAGAACTACAGGTAACAAATAATTTCTGTGATAAGGAGAATTAGCCTCTCCCAGGAATGATCACATTAATGCCTGTCCAATGCAGAGTGATCAATCTTGAAACCATGGACACACAATAAGAGAAAACAAATTCTACACATTGTCTTGACAGATTTGTGCACAAATCAACACAAATTTTTATGTACATAGTAACATGTAAAGAAAAAAATCAAAGAGAAGCTATCATCTTGAAAGTGGAGTGGGGTCATAGAAAGGGTTTGGAAAAGGATAGAAAAGAGGAGGAAAGTCATGTAATTCCAATTCAATTAAATTATGTTGAAAATAATTGTTATCTAATACTATTGAGGCTCGTCTTTCTTCCATTTATATGGTCATTAAAACCATCAGAATTGAATCATTTCATTAATTTTGGGTTGACTTATGCTTTGGATCTATGTATTCTTAGCCATGATATTTAGTATTATATGAATTCTTTTTTATTTTGAAATGAATGGCTGTTCTGAGAAAATCATTCTGTTTCTATAATATTCAATACCTTACTTCACACTGGGCTTAATAAAACTTAATTTTACATACAATATTTATCTATTTCCATTTATCATTGCATATCTTGTTTTTGTCATTTTAGTTTAATTAAGTTTAATTTTTGTTAAATCTAGATTTTTTATGTTCACGTTTTTTTTGTTTTCTATGAATATAGATAGGCTGTTACAAAAGTTGTGTCTGAGATCATTTTGTAAAATAACAAGGAAAAGGCAAAAGGAAAGACCTAGAAAATATGGGATAAATATTATATGTGACTTATATGCCATTATGATTTAAAAATGACAGCAATAAATATGTAAGTGAGATTTTCTTGATTATTTGTGTTTTATTCACAGTTCCGTGGTCAGTTAACAGTGCACAAAATTAGAAGAAATCTTATCATTGATGAACACAGAGTTCCATTAATTTAACTAAATGTGATTTGTATGTAAGTACCATGTGATCTCACTAGAATGTGGTTTGGATTAATGCTGCTCTCACAGAAGTAGAAATGGTAGCTACTCCCAAGCAGCACTGGGAGGATACTTGTCAACTGAAGCAATCGCCAGTTCAGCTGATAGGATAAGTAAGGTCAAGAGAGCCATTGTGCAGCACGATGAATGCTTCTAACCAAGAAATAAGAATTATGCATGATGTAATCTATATACTAATAAGGTATCACCATCCTAAAATATAAATTTATAAAAATATTTCAAAACAGTACTTACAGCTGGAAAACACACAATTTATGTCAATAAAAGAATACAATTTGAAACTAAGTAAACCCTATTTCAAACAGGTATTTTGATAACTTTAATTACACAAATTCATCTTTGTGTGTTTATGCAACATGGTGATTTTTTTCTACTTTTCATCATTAATGATCTTTATTAATATATGGAAGCCTTATGATGAGATCCAAGGCATAGAAACAAAATTGAAATATCTTCTATATAGGGCCATTTCCAATTGATTTCGTGTTAGTGTGTGTGCGTGTGCATGTGTGGCTGTGTGTGTTCTGTTGTTTTTGTTATTTCTATAAACAAGCTCATGCTGGGAATTTTTCTGCCTCATAGTTGGAATACAAGGACATAGAATATCTCTTTAGTCTTTCACTACATAACGAACTTTAACAAATCATGCCACACTGCGAACGTGTAAAAACTAATTTATACTCTCAGCAGTCAGTGCCCCAAAATAATTGATACATGAGGCTCTTCAATTTGCATCAATAAAATGAAGGTCAAATTATTCCTCAATGTAATTTTGGATTACCCTAACAGTTAATAAAATTAGTCATCTAGAGGCTGACATGATAGAACAGGCAAAGTGTGAGGACTTAAGACAGGACCCTGAGCACTCCCTTTAGAAACTGGACCTGGTGTTGCCCTTTAAACCTAGCAATGAGGTTCTCTGAGGCAGGGGTATCTTGAGGCCATACGACCGACCGGCCTGTTCAGACTAAACTGGCAAGATCCTAGTTCTTTGAGAGACCTTGTCTCTAACAATAAGATGGAAAAATGAAGAAGTAAGTTTCCTGACATAGACTACTGATCTTCATAAGTTTACACAAGGGAAGAAACACCTACAAACACATGATACCTTACACACACACACACACACACACACACACACAATGTACAACTCCTACCCACATATCACACACCTCAGCAAATGCATACACAACAATCATCTGCGATTTAAATATCTTCAATTATAGTTCACTTTTTAGAAACTATTTTTTGTTGCATTTTTCCTATTTCAACTGTATTGTGCTTTATTTATGGTTGCATTGTATTAATATTTCCTTGCTTCATAAATTTTTGAGAGTTAACAACAGTTTTTAAGCTGTTTGTACTAGATCAGAAACCAGTGAAAGACAAGAAAACGACCCCACGTCAATGTAGTATGATAAACAAACAATGAATGGCTTTACCTGGGCTACTTATAGAAGCCTGGACAACTTACAAGAGTCTTTACCTCATGATTTTTAACAGTTTAAACTTGAGCAGTGGCGGGAGCAGGTTTTACACCACTTCATGAGCCCCATCTCACTTCTCTAGGGAATCTGGCGAATCTAGGAGGTGGGTATTTAAAGGTCTGCCTTAAGTAGTCACAGCTGGTCTGTTTTGAAGACACCACTGCCATGATTAGAGTTCTAGGTTCCTTTCTCCCTTACTCTGACTATGACTTGCCACGGTTTTCTTTACAAAAGAATCACTTAAAAATGCTGTTTGGGGCTGGAGAGAAGCCTCAGCCATTAAAGGCTCTGCTCACAACCAAAAGTTGCAATTTGACACAGTGAACTATAGTTATTTCTGTAAACTGTTGAATACTTTCTGTATCTGATGTAGGAAACACTTTGGTAGTATCTGAAAACTGTTTTACATGAACTTTAGGTAAATTAATATGACCAAGTTATCACACACATGAACTTATGTGGATTTTTCTGATTTTTAAAGTTCCTCTTTCAAATATAATCTGCAGGTTTTTTGAAACTGGTATTTTATGTAGTGACATATTCATCCAGTCTTAGAACAGTCTGTTTCTCTGTTGTTTTGTTGTTGCCACTGTTTAAGGTAAT
This sequence comes from Ellobius talpinus, assembly GCA_001685095.1. Lineage (NCBI taxonomy): Eukaryota > Metazoa > Chordata > Mammalia > Rodentia > Cricetidae > Ellobius > Ellobius talpinus. Next base: position 5,313 of record LOJH01022512.1, read on the forward strand.
ACTAAAATCACTAGTATTGCTAAGGCCACTACCTTCCCTTACTTTTTTCAATAACAAGTCTTCAATGATTGTTTTCTTATCTGTGGCGTTCCGTGGCTATTTCACTCACCAATATGCCCAGGCTTTCTAGTTCCACACACTTAGTTATATATGACCTAACATGTTTCTTTTAATTTTTTTGAGATGCTAAGTTTCTAGAATATTTATATTCACTTTTTAAAATAAATTATGAATGTGTTTATTTCAGACAAAAATGACATTTATTGGACATGTATTGTCAAAAATATGGATTACCCTTAAAAAAATTAATGTATTTTCCTAAAGGAAACCTTTCCATCTGTGATGTTCTTTAAAGCATTTGAGCAAGGTTATAATTATAAGAATATAATATATTAGATAATATAAAATTCATATTATATTTATAACATGTAATTATATATATATATTTAAGTATATATAGTATAATTAATTCTTATTCATTACAAAATTGAACTGCACATTCTGTAAGTGCATTTTTAAAAACATTCAATTTTTTATTGTGGTTCTATTATGACTTCTGTTCTTTAGGTTGCTATATACAGAATTCTACATGGGAAGGAGAAATACCCACTGAGACGTAGTGCTTTTTAAAACCTATTCCAATCCAATTCTTATACCTATTTAGAAATACTTTTTATTGAGAAAAAATGAATTATTCAAGACATACCAATTTTGTTCCAACAACTAATACAGATTCTGGGGATGAATAGGAGTCAGAAACAGATCCTCTTGTTGACCATAAGATAATATATACTTAGTTATGGAAAGAGGAAAAGAGGGAGATGAATGAGAGTCACCATAATCTTGAAAAGCATTCTGTGTGCAACAATAATATAGAAGCTTGTCAGTATTTGGAAGGGAAAAATAACATCTCTGAACAAGTGATTGTCCACCTAAGCACAGGCTAATGTGATGACCTCACTGGTTAAAAATGACTAGGGCTTATTAGTCAAAATGAAGACTTTTCATGTTCTTAATTCATCCAGTCATAATATGCTTGTAAGATTTCTTCCAACACTTGGCTAATACCCTCAATTTAAGCTTACATGGATTGTACTATTTCATCATGCTCTGTGATTTTCACAAATATTTTATAAAGGAGAATTAAGAGACTAGCACAAAAGCTGGATATTTTACTCTTTGAATCCCTATTTCTTGACATATTGACAAAAATTTCAGTACTAGTATGTGTTGATCCTGCCAGGCTATTATGAATTAAAGACTTTGTTGTTTGAGTATGGATGGTTTATATGCACTCTTAAAATAGTATGCTGAAGAGAAATGCAATGCCCCACTCTATTTATGCACCTTTTAGTGATAATTTTATTTACTTTTATTTTTTTTAAAACTTCCTTTTCTCATTTTACATACCAAGACTAGTTCCCACTCCCTCCCCTCCCCCTGTTCCCTTCACTTTCCTCCACAACCCAACCCTCATCCACTCATCAGAGAGGGTAAGGCTAAGCCCCTCCTCACTATATCTAGGCTGAGAAATGTATCCCTTCAAAGAGAATGGGTTCCAAAATACCAGTACAAGCTGTAGGGATAAATCCTGGTTCCACTGCCAGTGGCCCAACAGTCTGCCCCAGCCGTATTTACTCTTTGTCACCCACATTCAGAGGGCCTTGTTTGGTCCTATGCTGGTTCCTTCTCTGTGCTTCTGGAGTTAGTGGGCTCCCATTAGCTCAGGTAAGCTGTATCAGTGAGTGTCCCCATCATGATCTTGACCTCATTGCTCATATTTTCACTCCTCCCACACTTTGGGAGCTCAGTCCAGTGCTCCACTGTCATTCTTTACCTCTGCTTCCATCAGTTGTTGAATGAAGGTTCAATGATGACATTTAAGATAGTCATCTATTTGACTACAGGGCAAGGCCAGTTCAGGCACCCTCTCCACTATTAGGGTCTTAACTGGGGTCGTCCTTGAGGATTCCTGAGAATTTCATTAGTGCCAGGTTTCTTCTAGCCCTATAATGGCTTCCTCAATCAAGATATCTCTTTCCTTGCTCTATATCTCTGTCTTTCCCCCTTCTCGACTAACCTATTTCCTCAAGTTTTCCTGCCCTCTCACCTTCTCCCCTGCTCCTCCCATTCCACCCTCCCTTCTCTTCCCATTCCCATGCTCGCATTTTCTCAGGAGATCTTTTCTATTTTCCCTTCCCAGGGGGATCTATATATGTTTTTCTTGTGGTTCTCCTTGTTACATAGCTTCTCTGGGGTCGTGAACTATAGGCTATTTATTCTTTGCTGTACAGCTAGTATGAGTTGAGGACATACCATACTCATTTCTCTGTGTCTGGGTTACCTGACTCAGGTTGGTTTTTTCTAGTTTCATCCAATTGCATGTAAATTTTAAGATGTCATTGTTTTTAATGCTGAGTAGTACTCCATTGTGTAAATGTACCACATCTTCTTTATCCATACTTCTGTTGAAGGGTATCTAGGTTGTTTCCAGGTTTTGAATATTGCAAATAATGTTGCTATGAACATAGTAGAACAGATGTAATTAAATAATAATGATTGCTGTAATTTTGATTATGATTATTCTAATATTTCTTTAATATAAACCAGGCACTGCATTTTTCCTGCAGGCTTAAAGCAATGACAGCTTGAAAAGGTAACAACATTGCCTGGAAAAAAAATAACAGCTCTCCCTAAAACCATGAGTTATTTATTAAGATATAAGTGGAAACAGCTCATTTCTATTAAAAACACCATTGCTTGTTGGCTTGTTGTGTCATTAGTTTTATTTTTCTTGTATTCACTGCATTATTTGCAATTGGCAGGTCCTCGGCCTTTCTTCTTTCTCCCTTTGTTCTTTAAATTTTTTTTATTGAAAGAATTTTATGCTAGGTGAAATAATGCAATTTTGTTGTTATTTTCAAATACTAAATAAGAAGTTTCAATAAGAAGGATGAGAAATTTTCATCTAGATTGTATATTGCATGAGTTACATTTTTTTGGAAATGCTAGAAGCTTATGAGTAAGGTAGAGGTTAATTAAGTATAATACAGTGTGTGGATGGGAGTTCATGCACCAAATGCCAAAGAAATAACAGCGATCACAGAGCCACAAACAGATTATTTGTTTATCAACCTATGGAAAAATCAAACGAGTTAATGGGAAATGCAGTATCTGATTTACATGAAATTTTACGTGGATTGTTATGTATTTTGTGGAATGTTCCTTTTTTAATGTTTTAGTTTTCCTCTTTAAGGAAGAAAATTTACCTATCCCTTCAAAATTCTTTTTGTACATTTCTGTTGCCTCCCTGCAGTCAAAATCCTCAAGAAATGGAGAATCTAATGTGAATTTCAGACTTAATTAATTTTTGTGCTAATAAATAAAATTAGCTTCACTTGATGGTATCCATAGGAATCCTTGTGAACTTTCCAAGTCATGTATGTTAAAATGATTTGGGAAGAATAATGTATTGTCTTTATACAATGATATTCACCTGAAAAGAGAGGAAAATATAGAGATTTTCAGGTAAACTAGTTGAAGTGCTCAATAAGAGTGGATTTTGCTGTTTAATTAATGTACTCTAAGACATACAATGCTTAGATCACTGTAGGTTGTCAATAAGTATTAATTGATATCCCAAATTAAAAGCATTTATATATTTAAACATATTGAATGCTAAAGTATTACAATAAAAATTTAGATGAAAGGGAGAAGATATTAACAATTGAATACTAAACTTGAAAAAGCAGGGTTACACTGAAAGCCAAATGAAATCACAAGAAGGACCTTTACTGAGTTCATCTGGGCAGTGAGGGAAGTGCACATAAACAGAGAAGAACCGGCTTCCAATCCCTGCTGCATTCTGAAGCCAGAATTGTCTTAGCAGCTACAATTATAAAATTCCCTACATTGAGCTGATAAGAAAGTTGCAGACATTTAATTCACTGATTTAAGTTTTTACCTTTATTTTAATCAAATTCAAAAGGATATTAAAATACCATTCTAAGTTTTCCCTTCAAAACTTGCAAATTACCCTTTCAGGTCTTTAACTGCAAAGAGATATAGGACCTATCAGGTTATGAAATGAAACAGACTTATGGGCCAAGGGCATTTTTCTTTCAAAAGCTTTATAATATAAAACTTTAAAATATTTGATGACTCTTCTGTCTAAGTAGCAATGAAACTTTTTGAGAACAAAGTACTTTTCACAAATTATTTTAGAATTCCTAAACTGGTAAAAGTGAAGATGAAATCCTTTGTATTAAAAACCCATTATAACAGACCACTTAATATATATCATTTATGTCATTTCTAACTTCACTTTTACTTCTGATTGAGATTTCTATTATTTATCTTTATGACAGATGTATGTATGAGAGAAAATAGATATATAGATAAATATAATGATACGAAAACATAACTTGTACTTTTCCCTTTGTGCATTGGGAACTTTTATTTTAAATAATTTTTATGTTTCTATATTTAATGCTGTACATATCTGTTAAGTTTCTAGGAGAATCAGAACAGCCATGGTTCAGAATAGTTGACACAAGAAATGAAAACAAGAGTGGAATTAACTATGTAGAATTCCAGGCACAGGATTCTCATGTTTTACATAAGATCATTTTAGAAGCTTTATCTGGCCATTCTTTCATCTTAGCAATGAAGAGTCAGAGGTAGAAGAATCTCTGAAATCCAGATCAAACTGGTTTACAGAGTGAGGTTCAGACAAGTTAGGGCTACATAGTGAACCCTGCCAAAAAAAAAGCAAAAACAAACAAACAAGCAAAAAACAAGCCTCTTTCATCAAATTTCATCAAATTTTAAATTTTTGAAGAAATATGCTAATCATATTTCCTTCAAAGAAAACAGGTAATTAATATATCATATTCTTGTACCCCCACAGAAGGCATCTTGAGACACGGCCTAAGTATGACTCACAAAAAAGATTCCATATTGAGACTTAGGTTCATGAGACAGAAAAAAGAAAAAAAATGCATAGTTTAAATAATTATAAATATGTGTTTTGATATCTGTATGTGCCACATGTCATAGGACAAGATATTTATGAAAATGCACATTGATAGCTTGGAATAATTATATAATATACTGGGTGAATGTTTCAGGATGATGGGTGATGTTTTCCATTGGTAGTAAACAATCATTTCTCTTCAGCCATCTTCACTATTCTAACCTGCTATCATAGTAGAAGTGACAATCTGATACTTGCTGTTCTTCTTAGTGATTGGGTTTGGTAGTATTGTTGACCCCTAGGGACTAAACAAATTTCTTCAGTTGCCATTTTTACTATGTTGATCCTTCCTATTCAGAAGCATAGACAATCTTTCCCTTATCTGCTAGCTTCTTCAGTTTTTTTCTTAAAAGACTTAAAAATTTTGTCACACAGGTATCTAACTTAATTGGTTACAGTTATCCCATGGTATTCTGTGTTGTTTGTGGCTATCATGAAGGGTGATGATTCTCTGACTTGTCCTTGTCAATTTTCTTATTTCTTGGGGATTTCCCAATAGAACACACATCTGAAGGATTAAAGCTAGTATCCTCAAATAAGAGTAAAAGGGACATTATTTTTTCTCAGTCTGAGTTACCACACTCAAATAATTATTTTTAACTCCATATATTTACATTTAAATTTCATCATTTCATTTTTCTTAACAGCAGAATAATTAATCCCAAGGCAGAATTAAGATGTTTAACTTTGTCAGTCATAATTTCAGTAAAAATCAATATTGAAACATTTAGAGAAATTCAGAGAATTCATACTTTAGAAAAGTGGATATGGAAGGGACAAAGCAAAAAGAAGATGAAACAAAGTTTGGAAATATGGTATATTTATCTTTCTTTCAAAGTCTAGGAGGGACATATGCTGTTTGTACATGTGTGGGGACTGGAACCTAATTGTTAATATGTATGGATCATAGCTAGTGCATAGTGTAGTTGGGTATCTAAAGACCATGCGAACTGTTTTTAAAACCTGTCTTACAAAAATCCCTTCCTGAAAGTTATTTGGCTCAATTTTGAATAGACAGTCATAAAGTAAGGAAAATACATTTAAATATATATATAGTAAATGATTGTGTTAGTGTCCTTAGTAGTTGAATTTTGTGCTATGATACTCTCAGGAATGAAAATAAGGTTTTAAGCCAAATCACATAGCCAGCAAAGGTTTAGATTTCTGGAAGAAAGTATTTCAAGATTTAAAGTCCAGTGCAGTATTTGTTGACTCATATTTTCTTTTATTTTATTTTGTGGTTGATTATTTCTGTTTGCTAATTTATTTTTATTTCTAAGAAAGAAAACAATCTTTTTTTTCATTATACATGACAATCCAAGTTCCCATTCCCTCTTCTTCTACCATTCCCTTCACTCACCCACCTCACCACCTATCCACTCCTCAGAGAGGATAAGGCACCTTGCTTTGGGAAAGGTTCAAGGCCCTCCCTACTATATCTAGGCTGAGCAAGGTATCCAT
>LOJH01022514.1:0-17158 GCA_001685095.1 Ellobius talpinus
TCATGGCAGCCATGTAGAATATGACCCGCAGCTGGGTCATACACATGGTAACGAGGCTCCACAGGAAAATGGGGGAGCAGAGGCTCTTGCGAAAGGGAACAGACTCTGAGGAGACAGTGGGCGAGCGGTCAAGCCCCCAGACTTTCTGTTTCCCAGCTTACATGGGTCTAGCGGTGCTAAGACGGTGACTGTGGGACTCTAGAGAGGAACACGCTTCTTGAGGGACAAAAGGTTCGGGAGCACTATCCTGCTAAGCTCCGTGACAGCCTCCGTAGAACACAGTTAGGTGACCTAAAGGCTTCCAACATCTATGAAGCAGCGCTCTCTCTCTCGCTCTCTCTCTCTCCCTCCCTCCCTCCCTCCCTCTCCCTCTCTCTTTCCGTTTTTCGAAACAAGGTTTCTCTGTGTAACAGTCCCGATTGCCTGGAACTCGCTTTGTAGACCAGGCTGGCCTCAAACTCACGGAGCTCCGCCTGCGTCTACCTCCCGAGTGCTGGGATTACAGGTGTGTGCCACCACCTCCCGGCTCAGTCTCTTGCTCCTAATCATCCTCCTGTAAGGTTGAGCAATGGGATGATAAATCTTTTGGCTGGACCCATCCTGCACCATATATATCAAGAGCTTGCATTGCCCAGTGAGTCTTCCAGTCTTCATAACTAACCTCCCTGTTGGGTGATGGTTTCCGAGATGAGGAAGGAGAGGGTGAGGACCAATGATGACGTCACACAAGGAAAGCAAGACTCAAGCTTGCACTCCAAGGTCGATGCTCCACCCCCAGTCACATCACTGAGCCCCAAAGGGAGTTAAGGTACATTTGGAAGTGAACTTCAGGTTGGTGCAGCTCTTCCTATGGCCAGCAGGGGGTGTAGGCGTGCCGGACACGGAAGGCTCTGTCACGGAGCTCTGACTTGGCTGGGAGATTGATTACAACTCAGTGGTGAGCAGAAACTCAGCTGCCTCACAGGTCAGGAGGTTTTCCCTGTGCTGTAAGCTGCTCCTAGCCTCATCCAGAGGATCCAGCAGGGTACCCCGAATCTGAATTTCCCTGGTCTCATTGAGCTTTGACGTCCATATCTACATCCACAGAGGGTGTTGTGAAGACCGAAGAGGGTTGAGGATGCATCCTACCTGCCCCCCTAGGCTAGAAACCTGACCAGACACTCACTCTCATGATGTTTTTCTGAAGTGCCAGAGATATCCTGGGATGTAATAAAGGCATCAGCCCCCTCCTCCAAGCTGGGGGCCTTCTGACTCAGCCGCTGGCCCACAATGGTTACATGGGTGTAGAAGCGGTCACCTGTGACCTTATGGTCCAAAGCTAGCCCAATGAGTTTGATCTTCTTCCTGCCAATGGTCAGATCAGAGCATATGAGAGCTAGTCGTGCAAAGCCAAACTTCAACCGTCCCAGCCTGTCCAAGATAAGCACCTCTTTATCTAGCACTGACATTCCTAGAAATAAGCTCCGATTGCTGCCCCCATCTCTCTTGCTCAGAGCCTGGCTTGGGCACCTGCTTATACAGATATCCAGAAAATGAAGGGCAGATGAGTGTTTCCCTCTTGATCTGTTTTTATGGAGGAGGTGACATAGCAGCTTCAGACACCGGCTCGGCCAGGTCCCATCTAAACTTCGCCTCACCTCTTTTCAAGGCTAGAACCTTTAGCGAGTCAGTTTGTCATTAATGGAGTTAATAACAGCATTTCCATCCCACAGCCACTTGGAAGTCAGCACAGCGTATGGCAGATAGCAGGTCTCAATAATGTCAGCTATGTGACTATTACCTTCTGAGCTAGGTTCTGCAGTACCGCCTCCTGCTGTCGGTTAACTGAAAGGGGACTGGAAGAGGCTGGCATGCAGCTTGCCCCCACAAAAAGCAGTATGCTAAATTGGCAGCATGGCAGCGTCTTGTTTGGGTCCATGGGACACTTAACATTACTTCATGGGTGGGAGTGGGGTCTCCCACTCTGACCTTCTCCTCCAAAGTCAGAGAAGATATTACCCTTAATAACAAAGCACTTGTTCACTATCTACTATGTGCCAGCTCTACTATAAAAAAAAAAAACAGCGAGCCCATGGCTCGGATGCAGAAGCAGAGCTGGGAAGTCTGAGGCCATTTGCAAAACCGAATTGGAAGTCCAAGTGTAAGGGCAAAGCTGGTTCTATCAATGACATCCTGACTGCCCTGGCCTCAACGCTCTACTGCAGGGGGCAGGGAATAGGAATCCAAGGTACATTCCAACCTCCTCTCCCAGCCTCTCACGTGTAATCAACTTCCTCAGGGGCAGGAAAGGCTTCTGCGGGCCAGTTGAGAGCACAGTTCAGAAAGATAAGACAGGCCAGGCCAGACCAAGTGAACATGATGACCATGAAGGACACTCCAGCATCGTAGATCAGCTGTTGGGGAAGGACAGGCCATGGAGGAAGCCAGCTTGCTCAGGCCCCATGGAGACAGAACCCTTGGAGGACTGGGGCCTCCAAGGTCTCTTCCATCCCATTCCTTATACCCAATGTGCAGGCAGAGAAACCAAAGCCAGAAATTAAAAGTCCGACCCAGAAAGTCCACTGTCCCATCCCTTCCTTTACCTGAGCTCCACTAAAGGAGCGTGGAATTATCCTTACAAAGTACTGAAGGTGTCCACCACTCTCTCAACGTGTCTGGGAAATCCCAATGTTTGCCCATGACTCCTTAGAAATGCTCACTTTTTGCACAAAAATAATGTTTCCTATCATATGCACAGGGAAATTAATGTTCTGGGTTTAGCTAGCACATTTCCTCACTGAGAGGCAAATCAAACCTGAGAAGCCTTATCTCACGGCTCCCAAGTGCACACAGGTGCATGGGCTGCAGAGAGGTGAGATAATCCAGCAAGTTTCTAACCCCAAAACAAACAGGTTCTGAATGGGCTAGGATCTAGTACAAATGGGACAGCTCCTCTGATAAGAGAATTGTTTCCCTTTGTCTTCCCTGACAGCCCCCTACTGAGAGCTCTGGTCACTGTGTGGGAGAAACCTCCACTCTTCCTGGAATTTGGGCCTTGTGCTCTTCCTTCGGGGGCAAGACAGAGCTTCAATAAACAGCACCCTTTAAGCATGTAGGGATAACATAGGACTCCTATGCCCACAAAACTAACAAAATAACTCCTCAAGGTCAGCTCTGATCCGGCGGAAAGTGTGCTTGGACAAACTTGACCGAGGAGGAAGTAGAGGCCTCCAGCCGGCCCCAAGCTTAAATATTTTTTTAAAAAAGAAAGAAAACAAGACAAAGAGCGACAGAAGGAGACCCCGTATCAACCTCTAGCTGCACATGCACAAGCATGAGTGAGTCTAACTGTAACACACACACACGCACACACACGTGCACACACACGCACAGACGCGCGCACACACACACGCACAGACGTGCACACACACATACACACACACACACGCACACAGTGAAAGAAGGAAAATGACAGCCAGCCCTACCAAAGGTTCCATACCTTGATTCCAGGGAACGTGATGGCCGAAGACGCATAGGAACCAATCATGAGGGCCATGAATGTGGAGCACAAGTTCCCGAACATGTTGGGCAGCTGAGGGAGAGGAGCAACTCTGTGAGCTGGTGATACACTAATATCATGCCAGTCCCCCCTATCTTAGCACTCCACAGAAAAGCTCGGGGCTCCAGCCTGGCATTTCTCAAAGTGCACTCCAGGAAGGGCGGCCCCAGAAGACCTACAGAAAAGTCCTTGGGCACCTAAAAGGGTTCCGGAAATATCCCTAGAGAGAAGTTTTAACTTTGTCTCTTCCTAGAATTGCCCAGGGTTTTTATCCAGGGGACCCCTTTATTCAGTGACCCCTGGATAACCCCCAGGAGCAGATGAGAAGAAACCCTGATCTAGGGGCAGGAGAGCTCACTGAGTTCAACTCTCAACATGCACACAATGGCTCACAACCTGTCCATAATTCCCGTTTCAAAGATTTGATAGCCTTTTCTGGCCTCTGCAGGTCACCAGGTAGGCACATGACACACTGACACGCATGCAGACAAAACATACATGTGACATAAAAAATAAAAAGTTTTTTTAAAAGAAACACTGATGTAAGCCAACTTGTTTCTAACATGAGAAAAGTAAAGCTGTGAAGGAAAGAAGACTCAAGTTCACAGCCTTAAAGACTTCCTCCCTGTCCTGGCCCCATCGAGGCTGTGTCTGTGGATGACCCTATCACACAAAGGTGACCTATAATCCTCTCTTGGGGCCTGAATACCACAGCCTGCAGGCTCTGCTTACCCAGGATAAATCATGGAAAGATCAGGAAGGTAAGGATGAATTGGTGGGAGCTCTGACGCCCCAGAACGCCCACCAGCAATGAATTAATTGATGGTGATATGTTCTGCTCACTAACAGTGTGCCAGGCCCTCTGAGAAAGGGAAGGCAAAGTCCTCAGGATCATCTGTGTCCTCCTCCCTTAATCCCACTGTCTTCCAGGGTTAGATAACATAGCTGGATGGGACCTTAGATGTCATACAGAGGCCACAAGAACAACGGCTCAGTCAAGGAACCTCAAACAGCGATGGGAAATAAAAATATTTAAACAGAGAAAGGAGTTATCCTCGATCCCGAGAGAACAAGTAAGGGGAGGCCAAGCAGACTCCCGTTAGAACAGAGGTTTCGCTAGGAGCCCTCTCTCTGCCTTGCTCCCTGCCAAGGACGCAAGGGAAAGATGCTAGGACTTAGATCCTGGTCCCTGGAAGAGGTTCAGCCTCAGTTTAGCTAACCATAGGCTCACTTAGGAGGTAGCTGATTGGCCAATTGGCCTTAGTTAGCGCCTACTACTGGTCTAAAACAGCAAAAGGTCAGGGTCAGGGCAACAAGCGGAGGGGCGGGGTGTGGCAGGCTCCAGGCCATACCATTGGCTGGAGATGAGGGGATGAACGGAAGAGGAGCGCAGACTGGCTGGCCCTCCAATCTCCTCCACGACCCAGGGCAATGTCCAGATCAAGCCCCCTGCTCCAGCCCCAGAAGAGACTTAAGAGACCCGGAGTCAATTTGCACAGCGGGAAGGGGTTGCTGCACAGAGGGTGGATCGGAAGGGATCAGCTTCCTTGAAAGTTGTGAAATGTGTCCCCAGCTGCAGTTAAAAGCAGCTGATGAGAAATTCGGCCAAAACATCCAGTTTGGCCGCATCAGAGATAAACAACCAGAAATGGCCCAACGGGGCCTCTCCTTTCTCACCGCCACCCTACTAAACTTTTAACCCGTATATCCACAGACATCCACAAATAAATACGGTAAAACAAACTCACACAGATACGTAATAAGCGGGGTCACACGAAAGCGGGTCAAAACTAGTTAACTATTTGTAAATTCACACGAGTACAGCCGCAAATGCCTGTTTCCTCTCAAGCTCTTTCACACACTCCCCAGAATGTGGCAAAAGGTCCAGGCGGCTAAGCTGCTCCTTCAACCTCGTGACCACTTGACCCAGCTGAGTTTTCTTCCCAGTAGTTATGACTGTTGACATGATTTATTAGTGTGCTTGCTTGTTGGGTTTTCTGTTCCACCCCTCCCTAAGCCCCATATGGAAGCTTCAGGGAGATGAGGACATAGTCCTGTTTGTACTGTAGACTCCGTGCAGGAACAGAGCTCAACCAGCTCACGGGCTCAGTACACACACACAGAGCCTCACCCACGCACAGCTCTGTGCCTCCCATTAGCTCCCCACCTGCACGGTTTGACACACAGGCACTTGATCTGGCTACTCGTCATCCTCTCACCTGGCAGATTCTACAGTTATTTTTATTTACGCGAATGAGTGTATCTGCGTGCGCCATGTGTGTGGTCCCCTTGGAGACCAGAAGAGGGTTGTCAGTTTCTCTGGTGCTCCACTTAAAGGCACTTGAGAGCTGCAGGACTTAGGGAGGGCTGGCAATCAAACTCTGGTCCTTTGCAAGAAGAGCAAATGGTCTTAACTGCCGAGCAGCCTCTCCAGCCACCCTTCACTCACATCTAACCCCGCCCACTCCCAGGTGTCTGGACGGCTGCCAGGACATGTCCGTCATACTCACAGTGAGTGAGGTAAACGTTAGGCAGATGCCAGCAAACCCATTCAGGGATAGTGCCAGGAATATCAACGGGGACAGGACTGGGAAGAGAGAGAGAAGGACGGATGAGGGCATTTGTGGAGCCATGGCGTCAAAGCCCACCTTCATCAGCACCCATTCTAGAGAGGGCAGACGGCTCACCGTTAGTGTTCCGAGAGGCCAAGGCCATAAGGGTGCAGGATGCGGCAAAGCAGGCACTGTAAGGACACAGAAAAGTGGGGTGTAACTTATTAGCTTCCTATCCCCTGCATCATCTTCCTGGCCTGGCGTCTCCCCACAATCCAGCCATCTCACCTGCCCACCAAGCGCAGGGGCCGGGGCCCAAAACGGTCCATGAGAATCCCCAGAGGCAGTGTGGTAGCACTCAACAGGAAGGAGCCAATGGTGAAACCCAGATTGAGCATCTTGTCCTGCTGGTCACAGCTTGGCCACTGGTGCGGTTCATCTTGGGTGGTGTTGGTCTTGTTCTCGGCTGGGGGGGATGGGAGGGCTCAGCACGCGCAACAGAACCAGCCTGGCCCATGGGTCCTGCCTTCCGATTCAAGCCTCTTATCTGAACTAACCAGGGGTTCCTAGAGTTAATGTGGAGTCCCACATGCTCTGTCTGGGGTGGGAAAAGAGCCCAAGAGTGAGAGCAATTTAGCATCTGGCCCTGAGAGAACCACACACATTCTCAATCTGAGGCCTCAATGAGCTCAGCTGAGAACGTGGACAGCAAAGTGTGTACCAGGTTGTGATAGTCGCTGGGGAGCACTGGTGGAGAACACCCCAAATGAGGAGGCAAAATCGGGGGCTCGTTCACTAATGCACGTAACAGGAATGCACATAAAAAGTAGGGGAAGCCTCAATAAGTGATATTGATAGCAACAGCTAGTCCTGTTTGGGATTCAGTATTCAGCATTTACTATCTAGCATTAACTATGTTCCAGGCACTGCTCTGCACAGATCCTGTGAGTCACAACAACCTCCCAAGGGTCCATTAATAAAACATCCCATCCCCCACACGATGAGACCAAAGTGCGGCCTTCGGGGGCCCTTTAGCTGTGAACTTGGGAACCGGGACAAGGTAAAGCAAAGGGCCAGGAGAGGGGACAGAGGGTGACTTTACTTAACTCTGTGCATTGAGCCATGAGGTGGCTGGCTACCTCCAAATTGTTTCTGGGTTGTGCTGCCAGGGGAAAACGGCATTACCTAGGAGACAGGCCAAACAGGATCTCCATTCCCACTGCCCACCTGACTAGTTATGAAGTCTCGGCCAGGGACACTCCCTCAGCGGGTGCCGCAGGCTCCTTGTCTATTAACAAGAGCAGAGAAAGAGCAGCCTCAGCTGGAGACAAGGGAGAGAGTTTCTGCACAGTTCCTGGCCCAGAGGAAAGGGCTGACGCCCATTCCAGAGCTCCAGAAATAGTTGACAATGAGGTTGAACACAGACCCACCGGATCATACCCTGAGACTGGAAGTTCTGCAAAGGTTTGCGACAGGGAACGAATGGATGCTGTTTAGAGGGGAGGAGGGCTGTTTGTAGGGACTCATGAATGTAATCCCAGCCCTTAGGAGGTTGAAGCAGGAGGATTGCCTTGCAATCAGCCTGAGCTACATAGTAAGTTCCAGCCTAAGCTATGTGTGAGATTCTGCTGAGAGAGAGAGAGAGAGAGAGAGAGAGAGAGAGAATCATTATCTAAAAATACAAACGTGATGAGCTCTGTGAAGGGACATGGCTGTGCCTGGGTGCTGGGAAAGAGGGTGGCCCTTGACCCTGACTTCTAGTAACCTCAAGCTGTCAAAGGACCTACATACAGGTAGCACAAGGTAATGAGATCTGTGTGTTAGCATAGAAAGAACATAAAGATGGGTCAGATCTGAAGAGCAGGCTACCAGAAAAGGAACTGCCTTGGGCAGTACCAACTACCTTGGGAGGCTAGGGCCAGGGCTAAGACACCTGGAGGAAGGACTTAGGGGGGTTGGCCACTCAGCCTTTGAGGTTCATGCTAACCTCCTTCCATCGCTATCTTTGTGAACGTCACCCACTTCTCCTCTGGGTTTGTCCACATGGGTATATTCTGATTACTCATCAGCATTGTGTTGACCACCACCTGATTCTCTCTACCCATATTTTGCTAGACCGTCAGTAACTTGGGTTGAGTGTCATGTTAAACAGAAATCCAGATTTCTAGTTCATGGGAACTTGGGAACCTCAGCTGAACATGGTGGGATGCAACAACAGTCCCGGCTACTCGGGAGGCTGAGGCAAGATGGCTGGAGCCCAGGAGTTCTGGGCCAACATGAGCAACATAGGAAAAAGAGGGAGAAAGAGAGAGAGGTGGAAGGGAGAGAAAGCCAGAAAGACCTAGCTGTTGCTGGCCTCCTCTTCCACCAGGACTGTCCTCTTTTGAACAGGTTTATGTCTGTCTCACAGCTCCTGGATGCTAGCTAGCTACCTCTCACTTGCCCTGCTGGCCTCACTTATTACCATCCTCCTGCCCTTACACGGCAGCTGAATCTGTAGCCCCTGAGTTAGACAATCTCATCATCCAATGACAAGTTTCCTCCCAGGTAATCCCATGCATTCGCAGAAAACACCTACTTTGTGCCAGGCCAAAACTCAATCTTTACAACAACCCTAAAAAGTTAATACAGAGGTCTGTATTACAGATAATGAGGCTCCTGGAAGCAAAAGCACTCAGCCACCCAGCAGCCTACAGTGACCTCTTCTAGAGCTAGCAGCACAGATCTGCCACACCACCCGTGCCAGTTGTCCCAGAGGTCAGCTTGGAAACTTTCCCAAGTACCTGCTAATGCCAGTGAATATGTGTACCCCGCTCCGGGTACCCAGCCCAGCGGGCTGCTGACGGCCGCTCAAGGCCCACTAAGATGTAATTTTTTTCTGGTGTAATCAGTCAGCTTCTTGGGAGCTCAACATGAGCTGGCTCCTGAAGCCTGATCACTCTGAGTAGCTGGTTAAAGAACTTGTGTCCAGGAGAGGCATAGCAGAATAAGTCTGGCATCCAGCTGCCCCATTTTCATAAACGGATGATGCATGAGAGGAGGAACGCGAAGGCACTCAGTGAGCGAGTGAGGTTGCTGGGTTGACAACCAAGGGAAAGGAGTCTCCACCTCTATGCTCCAGCTCTTATTTCCTCCTGATTAGCTGGGTGTCGCTGAACAGGCGACAGGGCCATTCAAATTGGGGTCAGGTAGTATATGGAGTGACTTCTGAGGTTCCAGTGATTAGTTACTTGTGCATTAGAAACATGCATGAATGTATGTATTCTTCAGAAATATATATACATATTTATGTGTGTATACAACATCAAACCCAAGGTTGCATCACACTTTAAATAACAGTAACTAAGGCACACAGGAACTCCAAAGGGGGTTGTAAATAAATGATCGTGTCTGAGAGACCCTGGGAAATGGATCATGGGTAAGCATGCACCTCTGGTCAAATTCTGGCCCCACTAGCTATGCTGTTGAAATCCTCTGAGCCCTGGTCCCACCTTTGAAACAGGGACAGTGACCTCCTAATCCATGTTTGCCTCCTTATGTTATTTTCCCGCTGGTGATGTAGTCATACCACCAGAATACCTCAGGATGAAGTTCTAGCTGGTTAAGTCTTGTCTATGGCACCGGGAATGTGATGCTGGGGCCAAGGCCTGTGCTCTGTTAGAGATAAGAAGTTTAAAGACAGGCCTGGTGCTAAGTAGAGTAAAAGGAGTGGTCCCCTCCCCTCAGAGTGAGACGCCACCCAGCTAATCCTGAAGCCTGTGAAAGGAAAAGACCTGAGGGATCTGACGCCCAAAAAGCACCAAGGAGTCAAAGCCAAATGCAAATGTAATTTAAGGAGGGGGCCGGGTTCCAGCCCCAGCAGAGTTTGGCAGCCTCAAGCCCAGGGTTCAAGGATAGCGGTAAATACATCCCTGAATCGTTCTCTTTTCTTAATGAAAGCTACTGAGCCCAGGCGTGTGTTAGGAAGTCACTACCTGGAGGCCCAGAGAAAGCATTTCATGAAGCTGTGAAAGGGAAGCCTGGCTGCACTGAAGACCCCAAGCTGCCAGAGATTCCCAAGCCATGGATGGAATGTCTGCCAAGGAAAGCTGCCAACAGGGAGTGGAACCCGCCCAAGACAGAGAAGCGGGATACAGTCAACAAAGAGGGAAGAAGGCGGGAAATCGGAAGAGCCCTGTGGTAAGCAGCATGAGGCTACAGGATTTGGAGTTTGCCCTGCCGGGTTCCAGTCTCGCTTTGGTCCAGTATCTCCTCACCATGCCCCTTGCCTCCTTTTGGGAACGGCAATAAGAATTCTGTGCCATTGCGTGTGAAAGTATGTAATCTTCTTTTTGAGTTTACAGGGGTTACAGGTAAAAGATTGCCTTGAATCTCAGAAGAGACTTTAAATGTTGAGACTGTTATAGACAATGGGGACTTTTGAAGTTGGACTGAAAGCATTTTGTATTATGATGTGGCCCTAAGTCAAGGTGGCAGGCAGCGGAATGTCGTGGTTTGAATGGGAATGGTATTTGAATGTTTGCTTCCCTGTAGGTAGATCAGCTTGGGAAGGGTTAGGAGGTGGGGTCACTTGGGGTGGACTTAGAGGTTTCAAAAACTCCAGCCAGACCTAGCCTGTCTCTCTCTGCCTCCTGCTGTGGGTCAGATGTGAGCTCTCAGCTACTGCTCCAATGCCCTGCCTGCCTGCTGCCATACTCCCCGCCATAATGGCCATGGATTCACCCTCTTACGCTATAAGCAAGTCCCCAATTAAGGGCTTTCTTTTGTAAGTTACCTTGGTTACGGTGTCTCTTTACAACAATAGAACAGCAACTAAGCCAGCTGGACTCAATCGTCAGCTATTGGTGGTTGGGACATACAAGCTATTCCATGAGGCTTTGTAATGAAGTTCTTTGTTCAGAACTGAAGTGAACCTCACTCTGTGCCATCCTCACACACCTAGAGGTATTGAGGATGGAGCCCACAGCTGCGCACTTGCTAGGGAGCAGCCCTTGTTCTCCTCCTTACCAGCTGGGTGACCTTAGGTGAATTGCTTAGCATCCCCCAGGTGCAGGTTTCTCTCCCCAAAATGGGGTTTACAATGAGATCCAAAGACCTAACAGAGAGTAAATATATAATGACTGATAGCGTTGTTTTGTTATTGTAATATTGTAATATTGTAATATTGTAATATTGTTATTAGTGTGTCATGAACTAAGATGGCCCTAACTAAATTTTAAGTAACCATCCCCATTAGCTCCCACCCCAGAGATTGAGGGGAAGGTCCCCAAAACATACAGTGTGACCAAGAAACCCCAAAGCCTATACTAATATCAACCACAGTTATGAGCTTGACTTTTGCTGAGTTCTTCAACTGTTTGTTAAAGGGCACCTTTTGAGTCTCATATTATTCTGTGGCAAGAAAAATAACAGTTATGCAGGTGGAGACCATTACAGAAAATCACAAACACAGAGAACAAGCAGCCATGTGCTACCTCATTATACATCTACCGCACAACTCCTACGCCTAAGGCTCAAGGATCGTAATGGAAGCGGGGACAGAGGATTGCAAGGGCCAGAGAAAGAGGAGGTTTGCTGTGAGTCTGCATCTCCTAGAGAGGTCAGCCAGGACTCACGATGGATGAGGCACCAGGAAGCAGAAAGGGGTGCTTCTGATCAGATCAGACAGCATGAGCAAGACAGAACGGATGCGCCATCCCATCCGCCAGCCTGCAGAGCCCCTGAAACGAGGAGCTGGGGAGAAGCGCTGTCCGCTGCTTTCTGAAAAGGCACAAACCCGCTCTGGGAGAAAATGACAAGCGTTCACTTAGTTTACCACAAACAACCACACACCCGCCTTTGAACAACTCAAAACACCATGTCGGTACCTCATTAAGATCAAGGATCTAAATGCAAGAGCCCAAACCACAAAACTAAGAAAACACAGGTGAAGATTTTTGTGACCTTAAATTTAGTCAACAGTTTCTTAAACAGGATGGAGTAGCAGAATAAAAAAAATAGGCAAATAGGATTTTAACAACATTTGAAACAGATACACATACACAAAAAGAAAAACACCAACGTTTAAAAAAGAAAAATAAAAGAAAGAAGTAAAAGAAAACCACATAAACGACTTAGATCTACAAAGAACTCTTACGCTTCAATAAGGGAAAGACAGGACTAGGAAGACAGCTCAGTGGCAGACTGTGTATATGCTTAGCACACATAAGGCCCAGGGTCCTAGCTCTAGATAAACAAACAAGCAAATAACACTACTTAGAAACAACCACTGTTGGGGATGTGGAGAGACTGGAACCCCTCATAGGCTGCTGGCGAGAATTTAAAACGTGGTACTCATTTTGAAACACATTAAAGTTACCTTCATAACCCAGCGAGTCACTCCAAAATAAACACATAGGCACAGGAGTATTAGCCTTCACAACCCAAAAAGTGGAAATAGCCCAGGTGCCTATCAGCTAATAAAGAAAAATTGTCAGTACTCATGATGGAGAATTAACTATAAAAAAAGGCTTAGCTTGTACATGGACAAAGGGTGAACCAAGAAGACATTACGCAAAGTGAAAGAAACCAGCCACAAAGACACGATTCCATTTATAGGAAATGTTTCGAATAGATATAGCTGGTATTCATCACAGCCAACCTATGGCAGAAAGCAGACAAGTGGTTGCCTGGAGAGAAAACAGGCGGGCTGGTGCTGCCAATGGGCAAAGGGTTGATAAAGTAGATCCTCTAATTTATGGAGTGACTATGTGAGACCGAATACACTAGAACCTATTGTATTGTGTGTTTTGGTTTGGTTTTTAGAGACAGGGTTTCCTGGTTGTCCTGGAACTCACTATGTAGACCACGCCGGCCTCAAACTTACAGAGATTGCTCTGCCCCTGCCTCCCGAGTGCTGGGGTTAAAGGCGTGCACTACCACCATCTGGCTTATATTGTATGTTTTAAATGAGGGATTTAGACATAATTGTAGGCCCTTAAAAGCTTTGGGAGTGGTAGAAATGTAAATATTGGCTGTTGTAATGAATACTGGAATGTATCAATGTGTCAAACATCACCAAAATGTACAAGGTAATTTTCAGTAGAGTTAACTTAGTGAAATCCTACTACCTCCAGGTGCAGAAGTCAGGAAGAAGCCACTGCATGGGCTATAGCAGACATCAAGGCCACCAGGCAACAAAAGAAAGGTTCTCTCTAGTCTCCAGGAAAAAAGAGGGATTTGAGTTTGTGGGGGTGGTCATCTGTCTCTAAGGTTCCCTCTCACTGGGTCCTCTCAACCCTCCCGGGATGCCTATCATTCCACCTCAGTCTTCCTACTTGTCAAGGGATCTACCCTGACGTCCTAGGCTGATGCTAACTTCATCATCTCCAGTCCCAGCCCTCAGTAACTGGGGCCAACCACAGGGGCAGAGTGCCATACTTGGGTGCAACCCATTGCTTCCCTAGAGATAACTTTGGCAGGGGTGGGGCAGCCGCCACGGTATAGCTGGTGCCTCAAATAAGGACAGATATCACGACCTTCCCACCTCCACCATCGAGGAGATGGCTTTCTGACCTTCCCCACTCGCAGTATAAACTATGAGGCATGGGTTGAGCTGAGGAACCAGGAGAAGCCAGAAGGACGTTTACAGTTGCCAAGTATTGTTGAGGCTCACAGCCACCCCATGGACAGATATTACTAATGTTCCCTAAGTAATGGATGCTCAATTTGTAAGGAACTCACTGGTTAAATGAGGGGGAAGCTGGGATCCAAATCCCTACCGGCCTTCCTTCCATGCTTGCTCTACAACATGGCGGAGGCGGGAAAAGGGACAGAGGAAGACACACCAAACTGTCCCCATACAGCTCCTTTTGCTGAGCACAGCACTCTCCTATCCGGGAAAGAAAATTATCCACGGAGTCCTAGCCACCAAGTGAGGAGCCCCGCCCCACCCCCCATCTCCCGGATGCAGGCAGGCAGGCTTTGGCTGCAGTTACTGTTCTCAAAGAGTTTAGGAGTCCCACTCCACGAGACCAAGTTGATTGACTTGGAAATCAGAAATCCACCACCGATATCCCTTCTAGAGGAAATAGGGCTGTTAACTGCATGCAAATGGGTGATTTGTAAAACTCGGGACTCCAAGGTCCTGAAAAGGCCAAGAATACAGGCCCTTCATACTCCCGTTTGTGTGGCTCTGCTTGGTCTCGTAAGAACTCTCTTGTGTGTTGGTGATGTCGCTCAATGCTTGCTAGCATGCAAAAGACCTGGGTTTAACTCTTATCCAGGTAGGCACAGCACTTCAAAGGATCTACATACTACTCTATAGACTGGAGGTTGTAAAAGGCAGTCTCAGGACTTGGATGACCAGCAGGACACCGGCATTCAGGGACCACTGAATCAAAGAATCCTAACGGAGTGGGCACATGAAGTTGGAAGAAGTCAAGAAGTGAGGCTGTCCAATTCCTATTTGCCCAGTGTTCCAGTCTTGGGCAGCCCTGCTTTGTCTCCGCCTGACTACCTGTCCTTGTTTTCCAACTTCCTACCTCCTCCTTCTACCGTTCCTCGCGGTCCTCACCCCCAATCCCAAACCCTTCTCAGATATACCTGGGCACAGACTGGAATAGAAGCCTTCCTTCTTGAGCATGATCAGCAGGGAGGCCCAGCCCAGGAGCACCGCAGAGAAGAAGAGGTTCTCCAGCACAGCGGTGCAAGCCATCCACCAGCGCCTGCTGTACGCCTGCTTCAGCGTGGGGGCCATGGTGGCCGAGACTCTGCAGAGAAACAGAGCGCTGAGAGAAGAAGGGCTTCCTAGCGGCCCTTGAGAAGGGTACTCCATCATGGTGGCTCCCGAGACCCCCGGAGCCAACCCGAGATGGAGCCCTCATGGGGGTCCCATAGAGCCCGGTGCTGCGGAGCTGGCTCTGCGCGCTCTGGCAGTGCCAGGGGCGAACGCGCCACTGGCCCGCAGGGCACTATCAGGAACTAGAAAGAGAGAAGCAACTTCCTGGCGCGCTGCCTGGCTCATCTACCCGGGCCAGAGCGCACAGAGCCCACTCCTGGAGCCAGACCCCAAGTTCCCAAAGTCAGCAAGGGGAGGACCGTGCTCTATAGCCACCGCTGACCCACGCCTAGCCAGCCTCTGGCGCCAGATCGGACTCTCAGAAGCGGGCAGGAGGCGGAAAGGGAAGTCTGGGGCTAGCCCGAGACCCTCTATTCTTGTTACGCCTTTCATTCTACTCCTCCTCTCCAGGGCCCGGGTAGAAAAACTCCTCCCGCTCGCCACAACCGGCGCTCGTGTCCCTCCGGTCTCCTGGGCCAACCCCAAAGATGCCACGTGGACGGAGACCCTGGGCGGGCCCCGTGGCGCCCCCGCGCGCCCCTCACTCCGCCGCGCGCCTGGGAACCCGCCAGCCCCTCCGTCCCGGGGAGAGGGCTGCGGCTCCGGCAGGAAATCCTGTGCCTGCAGACTTTATAAGGACAGTGGCGGAGGATAGGATGGCTGGCGGGCGGGTGTGTTTACCAAAGGGGACGAGGAAATCGGAGTTCGCCCGGGCCGCGGTCGCCACCGCCAACAAGGGAGGCGAGACCCAGGCACGCGGAGAGAGGACAGAAAGGGAACAGCAAGCTAGAAAGACGAAGGGGAAGGAGACACTAGCCCCTTCTCCAGGGGGTGGTCAAGCTTCTCATCTGTAAAGTGGGGCTTTCGATTCAGTGATTTCCCCGAGGTCCCTTCCCAAAGTGACAACTGTGGCTCTGAACAGAGTGGACTAGAAGAATGGAGGGGTCGGAGAGAGGGGACAATATGCCCAGTGTCTCAGGCGCTTCGAGGGGACCTGCAAATGCGGCTGGGTAACTTTGAGCTGCACCAACTGCTCACCTGTCCCCGGCAAACTTGCCTCCCGCAGCCGCTGACACCCGGGGTAACACAGAGCCTCCGCGACGTTCCCACACTCCGGATCGCCGGAGACCCAGGATCCCAATGCCAAGTCGCATCCACGCGGGGGTCTTCCGGGCGTGCCAGACCCAGCGGGCCTCGGAGCCTGCCGATCTCTCCTCGTCTGCGCCCTAGAAAGAAGAGGTAGACCTGGGAACCGTCCGGGCGCCACAGAGCCGGGAAGCCGGGAAGCCGGGGCATGGACTACCGATCTGCCGAGTTGATTGTTGTATTTACAGTCGTCCAGAGCGGCGCCCCAAGGTGGGGGCGGGGGTTCCCTTCCCTTCCCCTCCCCTTAGGTCGAGTTTCACTCACACGTGACTCGCCTGTTGGTCCCCCAGATACTCTTCTTACCCAATTAGACCGGGGCGCCTAAATTTCCACTCTCGACCCCCCCGCACCTTCTCTGTTGACCCCCTGAACTAACGTTTGACAGCATTCTCTGTCTCTTTGTTCAAAACAACCCAAGATTTGACTGAGTTAGTCTGGATGCTGGGAAAGGCTTGAATGGGGTTTTGAACTGTGAAATCAAGAGGAGTGTTTTCTTCTGAGAGTTTATATGCTCCAATTTCGAGTCTGCATTTTGAAAACTGACTAACCTGGGATACTCTGGGCCACTTAACCTCTCAGAGCTCAGTTCTCTTCTCTATACAGTGGGATAGCAGTAGAATTTGCCTGCCTGTCGAGAGGAGCTGGAATTAGGATGCTATTGTAATGCTGGGTACACTTGAGCACAGTATTAATTGTTGCGACTATTGTCCTTGTTATTTCCCAAGACTCAATGGTCAGGCGCTTCTGGTCGACAAATGATTGATTTTGATAAATCGTTCATCCCACCTGGCCTCAAGTCTGTAAAACAGGGAAGGTATTCAGTACCTACGAGGACAATGGTGCAGATTAAGGAAACAGTTGTGCTGAAGGAGAGTACGGATGTGGGTCAATTCAGTGCGTTAAGTGTGCAAAACGAGTAGTTAGGCGGTGGTGGCGCACACCTTTAATCCCTGAACTTGGGAGGCAGAAGTCTCTGAGTTCCTGGCCAGACAGCCTGATCTACAGAGCCAGTTTCAGGATGGTCAAGACTACGTAGAGAAACCTTGTCTCCAGAAAAAGAAAGAGAGAGAGAGAGAGAGAGAGAGAGAGAGAGAGAGAGAGAGA
>LOJH01022515.1:8824-19872 GCA_001685095.1 Ellobius talpinus
TGCATGCTGGATCAGTGCTCTACCACTGAGCCACATCTCCAGCTCAACTTCTTCTTAGAGATTTTATTTCTTTAGTGCTCTCACTTTCTTCTGCTGTTTACTAATCACATCCTCTGGGGTGCGTTCATTTGTAATAGTTCACTCGAGGTGGAAAGCGTATGTAATAGCTGTTTGTATAGCTGTCACTCAAAACAGCACAAATAATCAAAGCACATTAAGACAAAGAGACTGGGTGAATTTCCCTTGCAAAGTTACCAATTATGCTGCAGCGGAACAAAGATCCAGCCTCGCAGAACCCACGAGATGCGTGTTCCTCGTTGATGGGGGACGTGTTAGACTAGGTATTCCAGATGTTTGCTCCGTTGTAGTATACAGTTAAAAACAATGTCCCTGATGGCGTTCTGTCAGTGACAACAGTTTGGATGATGAATTTCACTTTAAAAATAGATTAATTAAACCAGGTATAATGGGCCACACCTTCAATCCCAGCACTCGGCAGACAGAGGCAGGAGGTCTCTGAGTTTGTCTCCAAAAACCAAAAGAGAGAGACAATTTCTTTTTTTAATTTTTATTTATTTATTTATTTTGGTTTTTGAGACAGGGTTTCTCTATAGCTTTGGAGTCTGTCACACAGAGATCCACCTGCCTCTGCCTCCCAAGTGCTGGGATTAAAGGTGTGTGCCACCCGCTGCCCGGCCCTCATCTCAATTTCTACCTCACTATTTTTTAGAAATAGTTTTAAAAACTTAGCAGTACCTTCTTCCCGACACACTTCCTTCCACCCTTTGTTCTTCGTTCTCCTTTACATTTGTACTTGTGGCTCAGTGGGAGAGCCCTGCATGGCGTACACAGCATCACCAGGGCTGCAAAGTAAAATGAAAATGAAGAGCTTTGATTTGCTTCTGAGCTGTCTATCACCGCATGGCTTCTCCAGGTTCTCTTTTCTAATCAAAACAACAAGTGTGCCCTCTCTGGAAATGTTTGAAGCACAGCAATGAATAACCAAGTGCCTGACTTTCCACGCTGCAGAGGAAATGTGGATCACCAAGTTTCTGGATCTTCTGCGTTTTGGGGTATGGTAAGATCACATCACTTTCTGGCCAGTTGCACACTTTTTTCCGACCCGTAGTGTCAGGGCGACTAATTCTTTCTTTGATTCTGGCTGAGTAGGGAGGCATTGTTGCAGCTCACGTTCTACCTGTTACACAGCTGTGCCGAGTATCACGATTGGTTAAATGGCTATCTGATGCTTGCTGAAATATGTGTTTCAGATACTCCCTGACCACTGACATTCCTCTTTTCCCATGTGCCCATTCCAGCCCTTTGACCATTGTCTCTGGGCTGGGAGAAGGTCTGTTACACTTTTGACAGCAGTCCTCGGTGCCCGCATGTGTCATTCCCTCTGACTTGTCTACTTCTGTTTAGGAAATATCTTTTTATGAATAGGTATTTTCACTTTTAAAGAAATCATTTTATTAATAATTTCCTTCACAGCTAATTTGGGGTTTTATTTGTTTGTTTGTTTTGTCTCTCTTAATGAAATTCTCCTCCTTCCTGGTGTTACCAGTTCCTTCTCTTTCCCTCTGCTTCAGAGAAGACTGAGTTCACCAGGCACTTGGAGGCTGCTGATTTAGTCCTGATTCAAGCATGTAAATCATGCTTAGAACATGGTTTTCTCATCACAGGGAACCAGCTCCGGGGGCAGAAGTATCCCATCCTTTCATTGGTATGATGGCACTGTAGCAAGTTCTCATTGCTTGTAGACATGTAGCTTGCGGGTTGAGGCAAACCCTCCAATGGAAAGCCACCAGTAAAAGATCCATTTCTCCTGATTGATTTAAAGACACAGTGCAGAAATCCTGGCTTCTCCCTCGCTGAAGTGATAAAGCAAAGAAGTGACAGGGTTGTAACGGTGCCATTAAAGTGTTATTGAACTTTATTCGGGAAGTCCAAACATTCCTTTAAGCTAGCAAATTAAAAATATTTTCATTACATTTCAGTCATAAAAAGGTTAAAAAAATAAAACTAGGGTGACAAAATTGCTGGGATACCGTCAAAATATCACACCATTCAGCATCTCTCTGCATGGTCTCTGTCACTAAACAAGCAGACTGCGCTTAATTCTATGGCTTTTGGTTTTAATAAACCTGATTGAGGGTTTCCTGCTAAACGATAGCCTCCGTTTGCTGGTTGGGGTGAATATTTTAAGTCCCTCTTAGCTAGGCTCCATCTTTGTACCATGATTAATGCTTACCCTTGGGCTCAAAATGCCCAATCAGATTGCCAAGCCTTGTAGGCACAAATCAGGAAAATGCTGCCACAAATCATTCTCCCCAAATAAAAAGGTCAACTGGTATTAAATTAGTTCATGTACAGAACTCATTGAAATTAGCAGCATGTTCTTAAATTGCTTCTTGATTGAGGATATTTGCCTCATTAATTCTAAACAACCTGAGAAGACTATTAAAGTCTTACAGAGAAACAAAAAAAAGACCAGACAAAATGCACAATACATATTACCTCAAGGTAAATGCAACTCACAAAATATATGGAACCAAGCACAAAGCCACAATGAAGCAAGCTCAACTTCCACATTCCCCCATGGAAGTCCTTATTTTTCTTCCACGTATAAATGCATTTCAAATAAGTGCTAATGTGCGTAGTTAACCATTTGCCTGCTCAGCTTTGTAGCAGGGAAGGATTTCCTGAAACCCAACAGCCACATGGGGCCCCTCTTTGGTGGTGCTGATTCATGTTTAAGTAATTCCCCTGAGGATTTTTCTGCAACTTCTCCTTAACCAACTCATTCACCTGAAGATTCTAGCCTTCTTGCAAATGTCAAGCTTTGACTTACTGTTGGCGATGTTCAATGGCTTCTTCTGGTCTTCCTCAGCCCAGTCTAATTTTTGCTCATCTTTCAGAAATCATGTATTCTTTCCTCTGGAAAGCCGTTCCGGACACAGATAAGGTGCCTCATGTTAGGCACTGATGTTTCTCAGATGACATATTGACATGGCCATCTGATGATTTGTCTCCATTGCCTATTTTAAGTTGGATAGACAGAGACTATGTCTTCTTTAATTTCAGTTTGTTGCTGTGATCTCAGACTAGATAAGTGGTTCACCCTGAGCTAGATCTCTAACATAAGATAATAGTTTCTATATCATTTTATTCCAAGACCTTGATAGGAAAATAATTAATACCTAGTTCTTATGAGACAGAACAAAAGAATGTAATCTGTGAGCTAAAAAAGTATGCACCCTCTTTTGGAGGACAGAATGACATCCTGATAGAGCCTGTCCTCAGTAGTCAACTCAGTATTTTACTAGGGGAGAGACAGGGACTCGTGTTGATGAAGTAGGTTACCAAGGGCTCTAATAATGAGGGTTCTGAGGAGAACTGTATTTATTTGGATTCATCAGACATTCTGGTATGCTTGAAAGTCCATAAGTCCACACATTTAAACATCAGTAGATGGTATATGGGATTTGGATAAGAAATAGAGGTGATGGCAAGAGAACTCTTACAATAGGAGAGGCAGATCTGAGCAACTGTCTGAAGAAAGATTTTCTATATGCTCGTTTGCTTATGAAATACTCTACAGAAATGTATTGGTTACTTCCTACTATGGGTCAGACATTGTGGTGGATACTAGATAGTTAGTAATTAGATAAACAAAGCAACTCCCTGAATTTTAACAATTTTATTCATGGGAGAGGAAAAAAAACTACAGAGCTATCTGTACAGTGGTTATTTCCCAACCATTGTAAGGTCCTATATCTATGATAGGTAAGAGCGGCGGGGTGAACTTTCTGCCATTGTGATAGCAGAAACCTGAAAGAGAAGGATCTCCCGTATCTTATAAGGCAGGATGGGGAGGACACTGGAGAACACAAACAATAATCACCCTCAAAGAATGCAGAAAAGAAAGACCTAAGTATAGGGTGGTAGTTTGGTAATGGTAAGATGGGACTATACTTATAATTTTATGTCTCTGCATAATTGGAGGCTGGATAAATTTCCCTGGATAAAGAAAGGAAGGAAGTTCAAGAAAGAGATTGCTGCCAGAGGTTGAAGAGCAAGGAGCATTTGTGGAAAGAAAAAGAGAGTAGTTCCTTTTGACTTTGGGTCTGAGTCATAGGAAATTATGTCAGAAGTGAAAATTGAGGCCAAAATGTAGTCAGCATTGGTCATAAAGTCTCAGCATGTCTGCTCCTTGGCATCCGGCTGCCACATTGGAGATGCAGGGCAAAAAATAAGATAGATAATTCCTGAGAAAATCTTAAATGGAAGATTTAAGATTTAAAACTTTTTCTTTTCTTATGAATACCTTTATTCATTTCAGTTGTGCTGGGAAGAGGGAAAGGCACTTAGTCATTATGGTGTTTCTCTACTGATGAGAGCATAAATTCTTATAAGAAAGAAAATCCTAGAATATACATGTCTTACAGAAGCAATAAAGCATCTGCATTAAGAATGGACAGACTGACCCTTATCAGCGGTCCATCACTTAGGATCTGTGAGCCCTGTAACACAGATGGCTGGGACAGAAGGGAGAGAACATTTCATTCAGTCACTTTCTGACACGGGTCCCAGGAGCACAGCTGGGAGAGAAATCCTCTGCAGAATATGCACAAGACCAGGCCTTGCTCACTCGCTCGCATACTGCTGCAGTCTGGCGTACTGCTGTCGTCTGGCACTCAAAGCAGCTCCTAGGTCCTGTCTCTTTGCATTTGTACAAAGGAATCATTTGATTGGCCCAGTGTTTATTTTAAATTGTGAATATTACGAGATCATTACTTGTACCTCCAGTGCAGCCTTCCAAACTATCCAGGTCAAAGAATGTTAGTTATCATTAATCCTCCTCAATTTGGTGTCACTTTTTCTTCTCATCGACTATGAAGTGCATTCACCCCAGCGGTTACTATTGGATGGGAACCTGGCTTGAATGATGGCGTGACTGTGTTTTGTGTTCTCATATTAATCAGCCTCTAGTTAACAGTAGCAATAGGGTAATGTCTAATGTCTATGGGGCCAATCTGTGATCCTTCCTAGGTGTCTCTTCTTTGCTGCCATTCTCTCGCTATGCTTTTATTCTTGGTGTACTCCCTTGGGCATATCTATCCTGAATACACAAAGCAGTACACCACTACTTCTTTAAGCAGACTTTGTGAAATTATTGTAATGTCCTTGTTCCTAAAATGCGAATAAAGGAAAAACAGCCGCAATCCCAATTAGCATTTTGTTCCCAAGTTGTCCTTGGCCTAAGTTGACAGTTGCTCTGGAGGAATGGCAGGGGGAGCAAATAAACCATCTGCTTCAGGGAGGATGGTGTGCAGGATCGTATTAGAAATAAGCTCAGGATTGCAAAGAAAGAGACCAGCACTCCAACTGGAGTATTTGGACAAGTCAAACTTTACTTGTGACCAAAAGGGTGTACTCCAAAGAATGAGCTCACAAAGAAAGGAAGTCCATTTGGTTTTTATTCTAATTCAAGTGCTGACTGTGCTTTTTCCCCATTGGCTTGGGTCCAACTTCACAATCTTACTTAACTGGTTAGTCTGAGAAGAAATGGCACACCAGAGATGGAGAAGGAAGGGGGAAAGAGTTATCACTCCAAGGAGAAAAGGCTCCAGGCCATCAAATTCCTAAATAGAACAGGGGACCTTAGTGAAAACAAGGGTTACTGGGTGGAGAGGATTAAAACATTTACATAAAAGTCTTACAAGTTGGAGAAAATAGAGATTTTAATTCTTTGTCCTAAATACAAGTTTTAAAGTATTTTATAGAAGAATCATATTTGATATTTTTTAAAAATTTATTATTTATTTTATTTGAATGAATGCTTACATATATGTATGTACACCAGGTGCCCATGGAATTCAGAAGATGTTGACTTCCCTGGAGCTAGTGTTACAGATGGTTGTGAACCACCATGTGTGTGCTGGGAATTGATCTCAAATCCTCTTCAAGAGCAACCAGTGTTCTTAACAACTGAGCCATCTCTCCAGCCCTTGTTTGATATTTCCTACAATAATTAGTGACCTCCCAAGTTACACAGAGGGACACAATCCTACAAAGCAAAATGTAAAAGCCATTTCAGGGAGAGTTTTAATTATGGCGCCTCACCTATAACGGTCCTCTTTCTGTTTACCTCCTCCATCCCAACCATGCTTGAACGTTTTAAAAAATTGTATCTAAAGGTTCTTTTATGTCAAGCTACATAGTTTCAAGCCTAGAGAAGTCTTAGCAAAGCTGCATGTGCTCAAGTTGACTTATTAATTTAGCCCCAAATTTCAATTTCAGACAGCCTGAGGCTAGCCTCGCAAGCTACCAATGCTCTCATCATCCAAAAGCCCTCCGCACCCCCTGTAACCTTTGGCTAACTCATTACCCTCTTCTGTATAAATATGAACACTGAATAAATGAGTTTGAGAGAGAAATAGAGCAAAGTAATGCATGAGACAGCAGTGAGGGGGTTCTTTCCTCTGCTACCCCCAACTCGGTGACAAACCGGTTAGCATAACATGAGTGCCAAGACAATTAGTGGGGATGCTCTTTATGGCTGCATAATTTCCAGAACATCTTAAAAAAATATCGCCACCTGACATAGTTGTTCCAAGGTTACTTTTTATAATGAGCTGCTGTGTGTGAAATATTAATCTTGACACATAAAAATGGAACCACTGCTAATAGGGATGCCCAGTGTGGTTGCCCAAATCTTATTTTTATTATTTGAATTTTTAATTTTTATATGCATGGTATGTGGTCTAGAGACAAAAGGCATGCCAACAGATTCTGGAGATGCAAATTAAAAAATGTTTGGAACAGTTCATCCCAAGGTTTCATCACAGCAGGCATCCACTGAGGGAAAGTCATTCTTTCTGAGAGCAATGTATTTCCATTCCTAATGCCCACGCTTATCTCTGTAAATAAGTGGAAAGAGAGGCATCCTATCCTCAGCCAATATCTATTCAACTAAAATACAGTTATCAGAGACAGTTGAAAGGGAATAGTAGCAAAAAAAATTATAAATTAACAGTTGGGATCCGTGTTGTAGCCACACATAATCCCAATGCTCTGGATGTCACCTGATATAGGAGGATCATGAATTTGAAGACCATCTAGGAGATTTGTTTTTAAAAAATTAAAACAATACAAAAGAAAAGGAAAAGAGAGAGAGAAAGAGAGCAATTGGAATCCATTTCTCTAAGAAGGAAACAAGAGCTTGGACAATAGCTCAGGTGATAGAGTATTTGTCTTGCAGGCCTGAGGATCTGTTTGATCCCCAGAACCTATACTAAAACAAAGCATACCCATTCATGTTGGCACATGCTTGCAATCCTAGAGCTGAGGAGACAAAGACAGTCAAACCCCCAAGGTCCTCTGGCCAATCAGCCTAGCCAGCTTAGTGAGTTTCAGGCCTATGAGAGACTTTATCTCAAAAAAAGTAAAATAAAATGAGATGAACAACACCTGTTTAATAACAACAGTGTGTGTTTTTATTTTAGTAGCATCTACTGCAGTGTGTCTAGCTGCTGGTTCTAACCTCCACACACATGCACATCCAAGATCACACACAATAACCCACATACGGATGTACACACACACACACACGAGACTAGATGATATATACAGATTTTGTCTCTGTTAAGTGGATCAGGGATGGATACCCCTGGACTGTTCATTAGTTCAACAGTATCATGGGCAACAACTTTATCACTCTGGCTCTCCTCCTCATTCTGTGATCCCTGATTGTAATAGGGCTACCAACTACTTTCACATGAGATAAAGTAGTTTCATTGAGATAGTCTTTTTGTGCTTCAAAAATTGGGAACCAGTTATCAGAGAACATAAGGTGGATTTATAATGAGCAATTCATCATGTCAGCCTTACAGAGTAGGCACTGTGATTCTTGCACTGAGGCTATAAGCACGTTCTTGTTGCCACTAATAACTGAACTGGCTCCAAGTACCTCAACTCATATCTATAACCCACAGTGTACTCCTAGAGTTTCTTGATGCCTTGACTCCCAAACTTTCTGTTCTGAGTTCACCAGAAAAGAAATATGCTTAGAGTAAAATATCAAGTACTGTTCACCAAGTGCAGAAACACTTCCCTAAATGGCACTACAAAACATCCCGGAAATGACTGTTCCTTAACCCATCTCCATATATGCATTATGACTTATAAAGTTTCTAATGCAGGAATCATTTTAACATCAAAGGAAAGACACTGCAATTTCAGCAAGACCCTGGGGGGTGGCCAGGAAGGAGCTTGGCCTTACTAATTTTGCATTAGAGGAGAGGTTCAGCAAGAGATCTGACACAAATTTGTGCCTTTTTTTTCTCTGCACCTCCAAAGGGACTCCATCAACAATCAGGGGTTCCACGGAGGCTACATATACTACGGTGGCTCTAGTTGCTGGTTCTAGCTACTGCTCCTCGTCACCAAACCAGGCTCCACATCTGTTTCAGCTTAGCTTGTATAATGGCCTTCAAGACAAGTGCCACAGCTTCATTGTTTTTATTCCCAGATCATGGGAAGGAAAAACACAATCAACAGGACAAAGGCTAGAATAGTTCTCACCTGGAGGGTTGAGATCCAAGCCTGTAAACCCCTAACTCCCTTCTTTCCAATAGAATTCTTCTCTATTTTACCACTAGTGAGGGTGGGGAAAGTAGCAAAGAAAAATAAGATCAAGATCGATGTTTGTCTTAGTTAGGGTTTCTATTGCTGTGAAGAGACACCTTGACCAACTCTTATAAAGGAAAACATTTCATTGAGGCTGGCTTACAGTTTCAGAGGTTTAGTTCATTAATTTCTTGGTGAGAAGCATGGTGCTATCCAAGTAGAAATGGTGTTAGACAAGGAGCTGAGAGTTCTATATTTTGATCTGTAGGCAGCAGCATTAGACTGTGACACTAGGCCTCGCTTGAGCATAGGAAATCTCAAAGCACAACTCCACAGTGAAACACTTCCTCCAATAAGGCCACAAATACTCTAACAAGGCCATTCACTGTGGGCCAAGTAGCACATGGGCCTATGGGGGCCATTTCTATTTAAACCACAATACTCTTCCCAATTATGAAGTTACTATAAATTCTCAAAAAAGCAAGCCCCCGAATTTACCTCTCATCTGGAGACTGGCAGATGAGATATAAATAGTGATTTGGGACTAAATACCACATAGGCAGACCTTAGAGTCCTAATGGGAATCTGCTTTTAAAAATTTAATTAATTAGTCACAGTGTACATGTATGCATGTGCATGCATGTCCCTGTATGTGCTCACAGGGGCACTCAGAAGCCAGAAGATGCTATGGATTCCCTTGGAATTGGAGTTACAGGGAGTGATGAGTATCATACTTGGGTGCAGGGATCTGAACCCCAGCCTCTGGAACAACAGTTCGCCCTCTTAAGCACTGAGCCATATCTCCCATCCCCTAATGGGAATAATTTTGAAATTGGAAAAAGACACTCTTCAAACTTATGCTTGACAAGAAATATAAACATGGCTTGTCCAAGGGAAATGAGTACTATGGCTGCTTGGACTGTAAACCATGGAAATAATAGCGTATGAAAGACGATACCCAGTGGGAACAGAAAGCAAGCAATATTCACTTAAGGTTCCTGTATCTGCATTCACTTTGTGTGCTCCACCTTTGGCTCTAAGAAACTATTGCTCCTTTTACTCCACCTCGATTGCCTTTATAAAGTGTGACTCCCTTATAAGATTTAGGTTGGGGGGTGTTTGGGCTTCTTTCTTATAGGACATCATTCATCAGGCTCCACAGCCTCATTCTCACAGCTAAGCTTCTGGGTAGGTAAGGTTCCAAGAGAGCTATTTAGTGAGAAGAGCTTCCCCCACCAAAACTGTATGGCATAGCGCCTCCGAGACTAAGAATCGTCTTAAGGGCTGTGTCCAGGCTGGTTTGCCCTCTGGGGAAAGTACTCCAGCAGAAACACTGGCACCTGTACCTGGAAGGAGAGCATCAAGATATTTCTGCCACTTTACAGATTTGTGGGAGACCATTTGGGGACTTCAAGGACTCCAGCTGGAGCAGAGCAGGCCAGGAACCCCCATCAGTAGATGCAAGTGGGGTTCGGAGAAGGCAGCTGCAATTTTCTCTTTTTATTTCTTATTGATTGTGTGAGGAAGGGGGAAGCATCTGCTTCTGGTTTCTGGGCAGATGAAAAGGACATCGTCTCCCACTTCCTGCATCCAGGAAACGCAGAAGGAGATCACGGGTGGCAGTGCCGGAGTGTGACTCTGCATCAGACTCACGAGGGTGGAACTTGCCCGTGTCCAAGGGCAAAGACATGATTGACCTCTGCTCATCGTCACCCTTGTAAACGCCCTTGGCATCTCGGATTCACAGCAGCCCTGCCTGTGAGGAAGCCACGTGTTGACTGAAGCAGTCTGAGACAGGTGATTCAGAGGGATGGAAAAACAAACCCAGAGCCCTGACCAGGCCCTGCCTGTGGTTCCATATGCTGCTTCCCTGCCACTCAGCTTTTGATTGATGAGAGGAGGTGGCTCCAGGAGAGCGGGGAGGATTGCAGATGCTCCAAATTTGGAATAATTCAGCAGATTAGCCTAATGAAATCAAAAAGTTAATTTGTAGCTGCCAGCTGTTGAACAGAAAGGTATAGAGTATCACAGCTCTACAGAGCCCAGCGCAGGGAAGGAAATGGCAGAGAGAGTCGCACAGACGACTCTAGGGGAGGCTGCTTGCTCCGTTTCCCAGCTGCCCAGACTCCCAAAATAATCACACAGAAATCTGTATTAATTGCAATACTGCTTGGCCAATAGCCTAAGCGTATTTCTGGCTAACTCTTATATCTTAAATTAGCCCATTTCTATTAATCTGTGTATCGCCACCTGGCTGTACCTTGCCGGCAAGATTCCAATGCATCTGTTTCATGCTGGCAGTTACGTGGCTTCTCCCTGGCGCTGCCTTCTTTCCTCCTCTGTTTGGAATTCCCGGCTTTCTCTATTCTGCTAAGCCACTGGCCAAAACAGATTTATTCATTAACCAATAAAAG
>LOJH01022517.1:6405-21038 GCA_001685095.1 Ellobius talpinus
GAGAGAGAGAGAGAGAGAGAGAGAGAGAGCGCACAAACCCAAGAACTGCTGAGGAGATATGAGCAAAGCTTGTCTGTTTTAGCTGGACCCACCCCCTCAGCTCTGGCTGGTTGGCTGGTATCATAGGCTTCTTTAATCAGTGAGATTTACCCCCCACCCAAGAGAAGAGCAGCGGTGCTGGGCCTGAGGGAGGAGGATGGAATTCCAGTTGAACTGTGGTAATTCAGAAGACGAATATTATTTTGAATGGCATCAGCGGATTGCTCTGCTGGTTGACTTAGCAAGGGGACTTTTCCAAGGAGGAAGGACCTCAGCTTCTGCTTGAGCTAGATCACGGGTGATTGGCCAGCCTGTTTTATTTTTCTATGGAGGGTTTGTGGGGATGGTGGTCCTTTCCCAAGGATCCTCTGTTGGTCAGCCCAAAGGGCAGTGCCGACAGGAGAGATCAGGTGCACATGGATAGAGTAAGGAAAGAGGGAAACCAGAGCTTAGTATGCCATGCCAGGAATGAGCATGGAGACTCCTACACCATAGGGAGGCCAGGGCTGCAGGCTGGGGACCCAAAAATGTCTTACTCTAGAGTGAGGGAAGAGGGGGACCAGAGCCTAGCATGCCATGCCAGGAATGAGCATGGAGACTCCTAGACCATAAGGAGGCCAGGGCGGCAGGCTGGGGACCCAAAATGTCTTACTCTAAAAATACCTGACACATTTTCTCCACAGAACACAAAGAACTTATCCCCATTTGGAGGTAGGAGCAAAGAATGACAACCCTGAAATAGATATCTAGTTCGAACAAGAATCAAAACTGATTAAAAGTGAACTCATGGAGCAATGGTGGGGAGGCACTGGGGACACCATCTGTCCACTTCTCTGTAGCAAGAAAGGTTCACAGAACTTCTCCTGAGGCCTGGGGAAGGGCACTATTCAGAATTCCCAACTGCTTGTCATTGGAATGTTTCTCCCACCCATGTTCCCTAATTTTTGCAAATTTCTGCTGTTCTCCCTTCAAACCTAGCTCAGCCATTTCTACCTCCTAGCTACCACAGATCATTCTCACCCCTCAACGTGGCCTCAGGGCAGAGAGCGGTCTCTATGTGTGGGCTTATCATTGTTCATACCCCTTCCACTTCACCAGCCCCAAGATCTTCATAGCCACTTCATGGTCCCTAAGACCAGTGTAGAATGGATATTCAGAGAGCACCATTGGTCTTGAATTAAAAGCTGGTGGAGCCCTTGGTCTCTCAAGGTGGGCTCATCAGGCTGTGCTTCTCTACTAATTATTTCAAAAGCAAATGCTGGTTGTTGGAAACTGGCTGATTTATTTATTTTATGGATAACTTCACAGGCGTACATCAGAGCATAACCCTACACATCCCAAAGTGGCCATGTTGGGTTCTGACCTATTTCAAAACAACCTGAATATTCTAAAATAAACCAAAAAAGGGTTATTTTTATTTTTCCTTTTGTGTGTGGGAGGCACATACGTGTGAGTGCACAAGCACTTGTGTGCACTGTGTCTGTGGAAGCCTAAGCTCATTGTAGGCTATTATCCTCAGTGCTCTGCTACCTTAGTCTGAGGAGGGTTGCTCAGTCAAGCCCAGAGCTCATAGATGTGGCCGGTCTTACTAGCCAGCCTGCTCTGGGGAATCCCCTCTGATTACAGGCCTTTCTGGCATTTCTGTGGGACTCTGTGAATCAGAACTCTGGTTCTCACATTTTGCTGCATGAGCACTTTCACCTCTGACCTATCTGCCTAGCCTCTTACTTATTTACTTCTTCCTGAACAAAATTTGAAGATTGTGTTCAGACGTTGGAAGAATGGCCCTTAGCATGTGGACCCTGCCAATGGCCCATCCCTGTCCCCCAGCTGGATGGTACTTCCTGTTGATGAGAATACCCTCCCTCTCATTCTTCATTCAAACTGACAAGACATAGATCTCAAAGGTGTTTTCCCAGCTCTCTGCCATGTCTCCCCTGCAGGCCTGTGGTTTGTGTCCGATGCTCCTGAGGTTCCAAATCCCTTCACAAAATAAGCAGATGGCTCATTCTTCATAACACATGTGTGCATGCGCATGCGCGCGCACACACACACGGAGGGGAGGGGATGAGGGGGGCTTTTAAAGGTAAATTTCTTGGGTCTTGAGCACCTGACACAGACAGAAGTACTATTCCCCTTATTGCCAATGAGAAGAAGAACTCTTTATTTCAACACCAAGGAATCAAAACATTGGCTAGGCCCATTTCCCCCTTGTGTTCGAGTATTCAGACTGCATCAGGGACCTCTCTGCTTCAGGATATGGCCTGTGAAAAGGGGCCTTCACACAGACTGTTATCCTTGCGACGTAACAATGAGCCTCATGAAGGGTGACAGATGGACAGAGAAGCCCTTGTGTTTCTTCTGAACCTCTCTTCAGTGACACAAACTAAATGTCACCTCCCTCTTTCTTCTCCAGCTGCAATGCCACTTTCAGGCCCCCTGTTTCCTTTCCTTTTTATCTTCTTTGTTTATATTTTGTGAATGACTTCTCTGCATGTACACCTGCAGGCCAGAAGAGAGAATCAGATCCTATTATAGATGGTTGTGAGCCACCATGTGGGTGCTGGGAATTGAACTCAGAACCTCTGGAAGAGCAGCCAGTACTCTTAATCCCTGAGCCATCTCTCAAACCCCCACCCCACCTTGTTTTCTTATCAACTTCTCCTCCAGTATTTTGAAGAGAAAATAGGACCTAAGTATTTCCTTTGTCCAGAGTGTGCTCTTGGGTTTCAGAAACTTCCAGAAGATCTTGGGCTTAACATGAAAAAGCAATGTGGTTGCCTCGTGTCATACATATTGACCTTTGCTGCAGACTTCCAGATTACTCAGCTTCCTCTTGAGGATTTCAACATCTACCTCTAAGAGCCTGACCCTCAAGATGAAGCACTGTGCCTGCCTGGCTGCTGTGTGGAACCATAACACCAGATCTCTGCAAAACTCTTCTCAGGCTGCTGACTGGACTGCCCTTGTGCTCCAGAGGCAGCAAACAAGGACCTGGCATTGTCTATGTGGGAAGGAAAAGAATGCTTGAACCATTTATGCTGGAGCATAAAGAATACCTGTGGAGGGGAATCCCCACCCCTCCCTGTCACTGCCGTGTTGGTTAGGCCCAACTCGTTCCTACATCTCCATCCCCACCGGGTCCTCACTTACCTTCTCCTGGGTGACCACGGTGGTCTGATTTCTCCCCTACATCTCCATCCTCACCGGGTCCTCACTTACCTTCTCCTGGGTGACCACGGTGGTCTGATTTCTCCCCTACATCTCCATCCCCACCGGGTCCTCACTTACCTTCTCCTGGGTAACCACGGTGGTCTGATTTCTCCCCTACATCTCCATCCCCACTGGGTCCTCACTTACCTTCTCCTGGGTGACCATGGTGGTCTGATTTCTCCCCTACATCTCCATCCCCACCAGGTTCTCATTTGCCTTCTCCTGGGTGACCACGGTGGTCTGATTTCTCCCCTACATCTTCATAACCACTGGGTCCTCACTTACCTTCTCCTGGGTGACCATGGTGGTCTGATTTCTCTCCTGTCTCTACTCTTCCTCCCCTCTATTCCCGCCCTGTTTCCAACCCAGCAGTCATATTAATATTTTCCTACTGCAGATCTGAAAGTGAGAGCCTCCATTAATGGCTCTTAGGTTCCCATCCTTCTCTGAATCACGAAGAGTTCTGATCAGAACTTGAAGGTCCCTGGCCCTCCATAGTTTACCATGTTTCTCTTTCCCCTTTTCACCCAATAGTTATAGAACCAGACTTTTCCTTTGCACAATGACGCCAAACTATTCCCTGAATCTGGAATAATCTCCCTTTCCAGTCTCTGGGATTACACGCATTGGCTTTTAGATCTAGGAGACTTTCACAGCTTCAGATTTGGGCAGGACTTTCAGCGTAGCTCTTGTAGAGCCTTGTACGGCTCCTGCACAATCTGTGGTTATCCATCCAATGGGTGGTTTAGGGCATGTCTGCGTGTTCACCGACATGTCTGGGAAGACCCAGACACATCTTGGGAAAGGCAATGAATGTGAGTCAAGGATGGTTGTGAGGAGAGTCCTGGCTTCTTTCCCCAGTTTTTCACTTCTAAGGTGTGTGGTCTTGGTTACCTTGTTTTGATCTCAGTTTTCTCACCTAACAAGGTGAGCAATGGAGCTGGGTTGTAGCTCAGTAGGCAGAGCACTCACCTGGCACAATGAACCCCTGGGCTCCATCCCCAGCACTGTATAAACTAGATGTGGCAGTGCATGACTGCACTCCCAGAATTCCAGAAGTGAAGGCGAGATCAAACAAAGTCCAAGGTTATCCTCTATTACAGAGCAATCCCGATGACAGCTTGGGCTGTATGAGAGCCCGCCTCAAATAAAGTTAATGTTAATCACTTGTCCCTAGGATTGCTGGAGCCAATGATCAGTGTAGCTTGCAACAGTCCAAAAGGAGTGCTGCATTATGTTGCCATTCTGTGTTGTGCGTTGTGGTTTGGGTTGGTTGTTCAGCCTGACTCTCAAACTGCATGCCTCTTAGCCTTCATGACCTCCATTCTGAATATCCAGGGGAACGCTGGTGCCCATGGCTGGCTTGACTCTGGCTAATACATGTGGAGTGGGAGAGCAGGGAGCTGACACAATTGAAGAGTGTTGGATGCAAGGGAGCCAGGGTCTTTCCTACTAAACTGCACCTTTGTCTCACTTCTCCATGGGAGCCCCTTGTCCTTGCACTTCAGTCCTGTCTCAGGCCAGTATAACTTGACACCTACTGTGTCCCCAGGATGAGGTATCCTAACCATTTCCCCCTTTCTCTTTCTCTTCTCTCTGGGCCCATGATTGATGCATTCTTTCTGACACGGCATCAGATCCGTGGCATCTGCTGAGGAACGGTTCTCCTGAGACTCCAGTGAAGGAAGGGCCTGCAGCCAGGCTGCAGGGTGCAGAATAAGCCACAGCAAGGCCGATGCTCTGAGCTGCCTCTCAGGGTCACTGTTTACAGATGCATGGGAGCCATGGTAGGCCAGATGCGCAGCCACTCATTCATAGCCTACTTAGCAGACTCAATTTTCCCAGTCTCTTAGGCTAATAAAGTCCAATTGACAGTTGGGCAGCATCTCTCCTGAGCCCCAGGGTCTTCCAGGCTCATATCAACATAGGCAAAAAAACCCATGTTCTCACAGCTGTAAAACTCAGCCATCCTTGTCCTGTTTTGACCAGCAATTAAGAATGTGCCCCTTTTCTTAATACCTTTACAGTCAATTAATTAGAGACTGCAGAAGGATCGGCAGTGTCCACCAGAACAGAAAGGGAAGGGATTACTCAGCAGTGAACACTGGGCATGAAAACCATAGAGACTGGGGGCTGAGGATGCAGCTCGGTTGGTAAAGTGCTTGTTGGACAAGCACAAGGATCTGGGTACGAATGCCCAGCACCACCTGAAAGCCAGGCATGAAGATGGTGTGCAGGAGGCTCCAGGGGTCACTGGTCAGTCGAGTCACACAAACCACTAGGTTCCAGGTTCACTGAGAGGCCCTGCCCTGAACAATATGGCAGAAAAAAATGAGGCAGTGAGCAGCAATAGGAGAGATTTGATCATGTCTTCTGGACTCTACACACATGTGCTTGTACATACAAGTACATGTGCACACAGACACACAGACACACATACACACACAGAGAGAGACAGAGACAGAGAGGGATACAGAGAGGATCACAGAGGCTTGAGTAGGAGAGATGATTCAGTGGTCAGTGGTTAAGAGCACTTCCTGCTCTGGCAGAGGATCTGAGTTTAGTTCCCAGCACCCCACATCTGGGGACCAAAACCAGACTTCAGCTCAAGGGGATCCAATTCATCTGGTCTCAGCAAGAGCTCACATTCATGAGCACACACCCGCACAAAGACACACAAACATATAAACATAATTTTAAAATAGTAAAAATAAAATTGTAAAAAGAAACCACAGAGGCTGTTTAAGAATTGTGCACACCCTCAGACTGTGTCTCTCTCCCTCACTGCAGGCCCTCACACTGTCTCCCTCCCTCACTGCACACCCTCACACTGTCTCCCTCCCTCACTGCACGCCCTCATGCTCTCTCTCCCTCACTGCAGGCCCTCACACTGTCTCCCTCCCTCACTGCAAGCCCTCACACTGTCTCCCTCCCTCACTGCAGGCCCTCACACTGTCTCCCTCCCTCACTGCAGGCCCTCACATTGTCTCCCTCCCTCACTGCAGGCCCTCATGCTGTCTCCCTCCCTCACTGCACACCCTCACACTCTCTCTCCCTCACTGCAGGCCCTCACACTGTCTCCCTCCCTCACTGCAGGCCCTCATGCTGTCTCCCTCCCTCACTGCACACCCTCACACTCTCTCTCCCTCACTGCAGGCCCTCACACTGTCTCCCTCCCTCACTGCAGGCCCTCACACTGTCTCCCTCCCTCACTGCAGGCCCTCATGCTGTCTCCCTCCCTCACTGCACACCCTCACGCTCTCTCTCCCTCACTGCAGGCCCTCACACTGTCTCCCTCCCTCCCTGCACGCCCTCACGCTCTCTTTCTCCCTCACTGCACGCCCTCACGCTGTCTCTCAATCTCTCTTCCCATCTCTCACTCTCCTGTGCTTGTCTCCTCTGCAACAGAGATCATTTTACTTCAGTTCACAGTACCAAATCAGGAGAATTTCCCTTAAGGAAACAAAGATGTCCTGTAGGTTTGTCCTACGTACACGCCCTGGCCACAGGAGTTAGGATGTCCTTCTACCATCCCAGGGAGCCACACCCAGCTTCTCTGGTGCTAGAGTGTCTTCCACTCAACCCCAGCCACCTGCTTGCTCATTTCCTTGTTGCTGGCAGAGTCAGGCCCTGTTTTTCTCTTCTCTCTCTTGGACCCACTGCTCATGTCTATGTGGCCATCTGTGGCTAGAGTAGACAGACACACACCATAATCATTGTTGGTAAGACTACTCCTGTAGTGGCCATGTAAAGAGAGAAGCTTGGGGAGGGGGCTCAGAAAAAGGGGACATCCCAAATGATTCTGGACCATGATAAAAGTATTGTCATCAATGGCCAGTGGTCATGTCCCAGTTCATCTGTGGCATTAAGAGCAAAGCCATTTGGTAGGTAAGGAAGAAGCAGAGCAGGACATGTTTTATGGGGTCCCTCAGGTCATGCTATGTGCTGCAGGCATCAGGGACTTGACTTCAGTCAGAATCGACCCTTGTCAAAAGGAGGTTAATACTCTGTGCCCATTAGTCCACCACTAAGAACAAAGCTGACTCCGCAGAAGGCTTCGGCAGCTACAGGAAGGCAGGCCAGGCCCAGAGAGATCAGGTCAGAGACAGCCCCAGCGGTATCTTAGAAAACTGTTCCAGGAATTGCAGGTGGGGACGGCTGCTTGGAGCAAGCGCAGAAAGTAAGGAGCGCTGGCCAAGTGATCATAAGCCCTGAGGAGGGAGGAATGCTCCAGCACAGAGTGTACAGCTCGCATTCTGATCGGAGCAGAGAAAGACACGGAAGCTAAGGGGTGGGGCCGTGTTCTGAAGCACTCTTACCAGTTCTTACTTAAGAAGAGCTGGTGTGAGACTCTCCTGTGTCTTACATGGTTGCTTTATGTGCTTATGACCTGGGTGTGGCTCTCACCCAGAGTGCGGGTGCCCTGCCAGCAAACTCCTCTGTGAACTTCGTGGAGTTCAGAGATTATTCCCACATTCAAATCGTGGGGACTTGTAACCCTGGATCAGGTTCTGAAGTTCCCAGGACTCTAGGTCACCTCTCCTCAAACATCGTTGAGTCACTGTGGCTCTTGTGTATGAGGACACTCAAGACTGGCTCATGTTAGAACCTCAGGGTCATGGGCAACTGTGACCAGGGGCTGGGCATCTCTCCATCATGGTGCCAGAATGATTAAGGGCTCAGACACACTTCCCAGGGGCAGGAGAGATGGCTCGGTGGCTAAGAACACACGCTGCTCTTGCAGAGCTTGAGTTTGCCTGGGCACCCCACAACCACCTGTACCCCCAGTTCTGAGAGATCCAGTAGCCTCTTTGGGTCCCCAAAGAACTTACACACATGTGCACATACATTCCACAGACAGACATACACATAATCAGAACTGAAATAATAGCAGCGTTGAACTTTGGGCAACACCGCCCTTGCATGGATGAACCGACAAATGACTGGGCTGACCTCCGTGTGAGCAGGACTTCAGCTCGCTTGCCATTCAGAAGTCCTCACTTTGGCTGAGTCTGAGGTTCACCCTTTCCCCTTGGGGTTTGTTAGGTATTTCCTGCTCCAGGTTCTCAAAGCTTCCCTGTATTTTCTGCTAACTGTCAAGCTTTGTCATGCTTGAGTTTAGCCTAATGAACCTTCCCTTTTCTTTTTAGCTTCAGGTAAGAACCTTTTATGTTTCCCAGTTAGGAAGCTCAGCTCTCTTAATTCAGCCTCCTGGCATGTGGCACCAGAACCACTGAGAGACAAGGGTCTCTATGTAGTGATGTGTTTTGAGAATTTTGAAACTGCTCATGGGTAGCTCAGGCTAAAATACTCTATTCCACTTAATCAAGTCTATAACACACTTTGACATCTGGTGAGATACATAGTTCTTTCTTGATATTCTCAGCGTCATAGTGACTATTTTTGGACTTTTATTCTGCTACATGAATTCTAAAGTAAATGTATGAAGCTTTATGTTAGGATTTTTATTGGAATTGCACAGGTTGATATTTTGAGGACAAATCTTTGCCATATTGATTCTTTTCTCAGGAGCACAGTTCATTAAGATCAACTTAGCAAAACTTCAGTGACACTGATATTTTCCCAGTCAAAAAGGTCACAAATCTTTTGCTTTGTGTACTTAGGCATTTCATTATTTTCAGTGAGAATTTTTCCAGTTAGTGTAAATATTGGCTTGTAAGAATAGCACTGGATGCAATTATGGTTCATCTATAGAAAATGCTAGTTCTGTAGGTCTGCCTAGACTATAATAGACCACTATACTAAGAAGAAATTTTCAGGTCTCCCTCCTCCTCTTCCTTCTTCCTCTTCTTCCCCCCTCTCTCTTTCTCTCTCTCAATCTCATTTCTGTTTTTGTATTTTTGAAGACAGAGTCTCATGTAGCTCAGGCTGACCTCAAACTTCCCATGTAGCTAAGACTGGCCTTGAACTCCTGATCTTTTCACCTCTGTTTCCAAATGTTGGGACTGTAGGCCCATGTCCTGCACCAGCTTCCTGTTCCTAACTTGAAAGGCAAAGCCACTGTTATATCCATTATAGTGCACTAAATACTTTACACAGTGTGGGAGTTTTTGTGAGGTCAAGAATTTTCCGTTTTTCTTGCTTCAGTGTTTGTTGCCTTTTTAAACCACAAACCGGGGCTAAGTATTCCTGAGCTCTTGTTCAGTTCCCATGGCTCTCATCTATGGACTGTGCCTTTTAATCTGCTATTTGATAAATAACACGATTGTCTTTTTTCCCCCAAAGCTAAGTCTTCTATGCATTCCTGGGGCAAATCAAGCTTGGTCTTATTTTTTAAATGTTACCTCTGTACTAATCTGGATTTGCAAAGATTTCAGATTTGTTGCATTCTAGATGGGGTGGCATATCCTGTCTTTGAGTAGTTTAGGAATGAAATTATATTGTCTCATACAATGAATGGAATGGCTTTGTCCCTGGCTATTATCTGGAACAACGTGTGTAAGATGGGACGATCTGTTCTCTGAGTGTGGCAATCTTTCCTGCCGCTCTCCTTTTTGGGGAAGATGCTTTTGTGACCAACACTGCTTGCTCTTTGCTGTTTGTATCACACTGGCAGAGTTAATACACCAAATGCCAGCTTCTCCTCTAAGCTAAGGTGTTCCCAGCTGGTGCTTACTTAGCCAACACAGCCGTCTGTTGGGACTTTGTAATTCTTACCATCTTATACACAAGGAGAGATGGTGAAGAGGGGTCAGGTTGCTTGACCAGCTCATTGTAAGTAGCAGGGCCAAAACTGAAGCCAGGCAGTCTGCATTCCAACCGCAGAACTCACACTGACTTTTCCTACTCTTTGTTCTGCCAAAAACTTGCTTTTTTGATGGGGGTAGGGTAGTGGTATATCTACACAGGGTTTCTCTGTGGAACAGCCCTGGCTGTCCTGGAACTAGCTTTTATAGACCAGGGTGTCCTCGAACTCACAGAGATCTGCCTGCCTCTTCCTCCCGAATGCTGGGATTAAAGGCATGTGCCACCACTGCCCAGCTGCC
The DNA here is from genome assembly GCA_001685095.1 of Ellobius talpinus. Taxonomy (NCBI): domain Eukaryota; kingdom Metazoa; phylum Chordata; class Mammalia; order Rodentia; family Cricetidae; genus Ellobius; species Ellobius talpinus. The sequence goes on from LOJH01022517.1 coordinate 16,665, forward strand.
AAAACTTTGCTAATTCATATATTCTTAAAAATTATTTAACAATGTTTCAAATTTCAGAGTCTCACGTTTTGACACTTGCCGAACCTTAAGTTTTTCCTTTTTTTTGTGCCTCCTTTTGCTTATTTATCTATGTTACTGTTATTGTTGTGTGTTTGTGAGTAAGGACTGGGGGTAGCACACATGTGGAAGTCAAGGGACAACTCTGGAGCTGGTCCTCTCCTTTCATCTTTAGGTGTGTTCTGGGGATCAGAACTAGGTCTTCAGGCTTCTGTGGCAAGCACCTTCCCCTGCTGAGCCGTCTTGCCTGCTTTTTAAATCCATGAGTTTTGCTAAAGCCTTGTTCTCCTAACCCAGTCCTCCCCTAGTCTAAGTGGTAAAGCGATTGAGGTTGGGAGAATGACTGGGAGCCAAGTGGACTAAAATGAATGCCTGAGCGGCGTCTGCCAGCTCCGCGCTACACTGCACCATGTTGTTTGGAGGTTTCCACGGTGGAAAGTAAACAAAAGGATAGGACTTCGTTTCCTGCTCAGGTTGGATTTTAAAATCTGATTCTTTTCAGCAGGGTTGACTTTATCTTTAGTCTCTAATTTTTTCTTAAGTTTTCATAGTGGTTCTGCTTTTTTTCTTCCCATTAAACGCTTAGCTAAGGGCTGCACTGGTCCAGTAGTGGTAGAGTGCTTGCCCAGCGTGCTAGACGCCCCGAGCTGTTTCCAGTACTGCCATAAGGAAACAGCTGAGGTACATAATGTTCAGTTTTACTTTTTAGTAGATACATCTAAAGCCACAAACTCCCTGGGAATATCAATTTCACTGTATATCACAAACCTTCCGGTACATAGTACCTTTTTTTTAATTTTTAAGAAATTCCCAGTCTAATGTTTTTGAAGACACATGCTGCCTATGGCTGCCTCCACGAACATCTTACGATATCAGTTATTTGCAAATAGTGGAGATTGACTTTGTGCCTCTCATTAAATCACATTTCACAACTTCTTTAAAAATTATCTCTATGGGAGCAGTGAGAGCTCAGTGTCTAAATCACTGACTGCTAAGCCTGAGCTCAATCCCCAGGACCCGCAGGGAGGAGGGAGAGAACCAGCTCTCACAAGTTGTCTTCCGACCCCCACAAACACAATGCTGGCACCCTCCCAACACACACACACAAGAAAGAAAGAAAGAATTTCAATAAAATTATTCTTACTATTACATCTACATAGAATTTGTCTTTTATGTTTGGTGTTTCGTTTGGGGTTTTTTGTTGGTTTGTTTTTGGGTTTTTTTGGTACAAGATTTCCCACTGATCCATGACGACCTTGAACTTTTGATTCTCCTGCCTCAGCTTTTTAGTACTGGGATTAGAGACATGCGCCACTATGCTCAAAACGTCTGTCTTTTTTTTTATCAGTGTTTAAGAAATTCCTCTTAAAGTCTCCTTGCTTTGCGGTGAAGTAAGGGAACATAAGATTATTACGTAAGGCCGTTTCTTATATTTACACTTCAGGTCGCTGTCACATGTGTGTGCTTGCTCATGTTTACACTTCAGGCCGCTGTCACATGTGTGTGCTTGCTCATGTTTACACTTCAGGTCGCTGTCACATGTGTGTGCTTGCTCATGTTTACACTTCAGGCCGCTGTCACATGTGTGTGCTTGCTCATGTTTACACTTCAGGTCGCTGTCACATGTGTGTGCTTGCTCATGACTGCTACATCTTTGTAGATTTTTTGATTGTAACTTTTAGAAATATATGATATCCTTACTTCTAGGTTTTGTTTTTCTTTGATATTGATATACCTATTATGCATTTATTTCAGGTACTAATGCAAAGTATGTGTTTCCTTATTTTCAAATTTATTTTTCTGTGTATGAGTGCATGTTGTATGAGTTTGTATGTGCCACATAAATGTAGGAGCCAGCAGAGGCCAGAAGGAGGAATCAGATCCCCTGGAACTGGAGTTACAGACAGTTGTAACCATGCGGTACCATGCGGGTGCTGAAAACCAAATCCAGGTCCTCTACAAGAGCAGCAGACACTCTTCCTCACTTTCATCTTAGACACTTTCAGTTTTCCAGTTAAATGTGCTTCATAGAGGCAATACATAGCTCAGTTATTTAAAGTCTCAGTCTTTTATAACGCTGTCTTAATGGTGTCCTTCAGTGTCTTTTTCCTACCTTATATGGTATTTTCTACTTACGTTCATTTTCCCTTCTCCTTTACTCTGTTTCTGGCCCCTACTGCATAGGCTGTATCCTGCTAACTGAAACAAGCCAAGCATTAGCCTAAATCTGTCTCCATGCTTTGAGTTCTTATACAATGAATCACACAGCCTATGTTTTTGTAAAAGGAGACTTTTATCCAATTACAGACTTCTGTACTTCAGCCAATCACAGACAGACATTGATCAGGGTCATAAACAAACAGCCAATAGGGTGGTTTCTCTGCTGTGACCCTAGTTTGCCCACCAGGGCTAGCTGCTGAGGGGAGGTCTCACCATGTATGGATGTAATAATGCTTGGTTCTCTCCTTTTCCCTCCCACTGAGTTCAGCTACAAAGTCTCCTTTAAAAGATGATCACAGGGCCCTGGAGAGATATCGGAAGTTAAGGGTGCTGGCTGCTCTTGCTGGGGACCTGGGTTCAATTCCCTGCACCCATAGGGCTGCTCACACCATCTGGTGCCCTCTTCTGGCCTCCTCGGGTGACAGGGAACGCACAGATGTATATGCAGGAAAACACCTATACACATTAAAATCAATTTAAAAATAATCACACACAATTAAAGCTTTCATCTTCTAATCAAGGATAGCATTACTATTTCTGGCCTCCTTCATAACAAGATCAAACTTCCCTCCAAATGTACTATTATGTTGCCCACATTGATAGCTAACCATTGATTTACAGCCGATACAGTCTGGCTTTACAGAGCCACACCGAGCCCTTTGCTCAGTTTGTTTCTCCAGCGGGCTTACTGTCTATCTTGCAGAAGGGCACGCTCTAGAAGACCTTTCAACAACCACGCACTGGGCCTTTATTATACTTGAAGTCTTAAATTGCTCATTCTTGAAAGACGAATTAGTTTCTCCCAGAATACCTGCTAGCTGCACCAGCCATTTCTCTTTAGGCTTTAAAGATCTTGTCTTACTTTCCCCCTTCACCACACAGAATGTGGCTGCTTCTCTGTAGGTGCCGCCTGTCTGTTTCTATCCCTAAGTGTTGACAATTTCCTCCACACTTGGTACTATGCAGTCTAAGGATAATGTTCTAGGTGCATGAGGAGCCTGTGCTAGGTTGAGAAGGCCCTCGAAGGATGGTGTGCTTAAGTGCTTGGTTTCCAGTTGGGGAAATAGGAAGGATTAGAAGGCATGGTGCTGTTGGAGTAGGTGTGTTGCTGGTGCAGGCTCTGAGCCATTCCCAGATTATCTCTCTCTCTCTCTCCCTCCCTCCCTCCCTCCCTCCCTCCCTTCCTATTTGTGGATCAAGATGCCTTCACCCCGCCATCATGAACTCTAACCTCTGAAACGGTAAGCCAATTAAAACTGTTCTTACTAAGCTGTCCTGGTCATGGTGTCTGATCACAGTGACAGGGAAGAGACCAAGCCAAGGCTGTGCTTTATTTCCCGATGAGCACACACTGCCACTCGAGCACTTCTGGGCATGTCTCTCTGCACTTATTCCTGCTCTCACCCCTCTCTGAAGTCTCTGTGGTGTGTGTGGTAGTGACTGACACTGTCTCTGCATGGCACTGCCAGGGGTTCGCTCAAGCTTGGCTTTTCCCTATTTACCCTGCTTTCAAGTTCTAGTTTTCATAGACTTAAAGGGATTTGTGATCATTTGAATATAGAAACTTTGAGTGTGTGCTGTTTAAAAGCATGCTAACACTTGAAAGCACATAGTAGATTGAAACAAAAAGTTATGGTCTTTATAAAGGCTTCATAGAAGTGGACTTTTAAGAAAAACAAAAACATAAATGACCTATAAGCATTTTCAGTTTATTTTTACTTCCTAATCTGATAAATACAAATACAAACAAGAAAGTAATGCCACCATCAGCAAAAGGAACCCTCTTTGGTTTGGTGGGATAGGTTAGTTTTCCAACAGTGCCACCCTGAGAGCACAATCCAGAGACGTTTGGGAGAGAAATTGGCAAAGTATATTAGCAGCTTTTAATGTATTAGAAATTTTTGGAGCTAGAGAGATGGCTCAGTATTGAGAGCACTGGCTGCTCTTGCAGAGGATCTGGGTTCAATTCCCAGCACCCACATTGTGGCTCACAACTCTCTGTAACTCCAGGTCCAGGAGATCCAGTGCCCAGTGCTTTCTCCTGGCCTCCAGGGCATTGCACACGCCTGGTACACACACACACACACACACACACAC
>LOJH01022518.1:0-19871 GCA_001685095.1 Ellobius talpinus
CAAATGGTGCTGGCAGAACTGGATGTCAACCTGTAGAAGAATGAAAACAGATCCTTATCTATCACCATGCAGAAAACCCAAGTCCAAATGGATTAAAAACCTCAATATTAATTAGAGAAGTTTTTTTTTATAGAATACAGTATGAAAATTGATTCTGAGATTTCCAGGATTCAAATATATACTGTTCTATACACATTGAACAATTCATTCTTCTTCAACCATATCGTTTTTTATCCCCCCACCCTCACAGTGCTGTGTCATTGCCAACTTACCTTTGCTTAATTTTCTTTTTTTCCTATGGTGAAAGGCTTCTCTGGCTACCTCAGAATTAGAAACCAGATTATTTTTCTTCTTAGAGTGAGCTCAAAACACCTTTCTGTTCTCCTTCCTTCAGCTGAAAGCGTTGTTTTTGACAGATCCATTTCCCTGTTTTACTTCTGGTACCTAATACGAGGTATTTCTCAAAACCACAATCTAAATCTCTAAATTATAACTTAAAGGTGATGAATCACAAAAGCTTAAAATATACAAATTAAGTTTTCCATATGCATACCATGAGAACATCATTATAGTCATGATAATCAACACATTCATCATTTCCAAAAGGTTTTTTGTGCCTCTTTGAATATTTCTTTTTTACTCTCTCTCTCCAACTAGCAGGAAGCCATTTTTCTGCCATTTATCATACACATTGATCTAAATTTTTTACGTTTACATGCAAATGGCAAGAGCATCCTCTGAATTGGATTTATTTTAGGCTACTGTGTGTAACCAGAACTATTTTGAGAATCATCCATCTCTTTTTATTGAATGAATAATTATTCCTTTTTACAACTGAGAGATTTTTACTTCTCTGGACATACAGTAATATTTTTTATCCATTCAACCATTGGAAAGTATTTTGGGTGCTTCCAATTTTGGGAAATTACAAGTAAAGTTTTTAGGGCCAGTAAGATGTCTAAGAGGAGAAAGGCACTTGCTGCCTAGCCTGGTGACCTGAGTTTGATTTGTGAAACCTACTTGCTTAAAAGAAGGAACTCATTCCTAAAAGTCACCCTTTGATCTCCATCCACTCACACAACATTAAATAAATAGATATATAAATAAACAAATGTAATTAAAGAACCTCATAACATGTGTAGGTCCATATTTCTACATGGTATGACAGCCAGGTTCTCAAGCCATAGGTAGCAACTGAGGTGGTCACATAGCCTTCCAGACAGGCTGTCATTATGGTAACAAAGGGTCAGAATGTTGTTATGCTCCTTCTTTAATTTGGAGGATGCCTAAATAGAGATGCTAATTCAGGCCTACATGACAGAGCCAGCATACAGACCAGAAAGACATAACAAAACAGACATGGGTAGAGGTAGACGTGACTAAGAGCCATTCACCTGGTTACCTAGAAAACAATGCTAATGAATTTCTCCCCCCCATTTTATGTTTTGGTCTTAAGGCTGTTTGGAGAATAAATGAGAGGAAAATTTCAGGATGTGAACTCAGGATTTTATGAAGGATTACTGAGAAACTCCCTACTGATAAAGCCATGTGAGTTGTGTCTTTATTCCTGTGCCAGTTCAGAGAAAAAATTTATGGTTGGGGCTAGCACCAGACACCGACAAACATGACTGGAAATAAGAATCTTCCTAAAATTCTTCCTAAGCGTCTATTCTTTAGTTTCTCTTGGGTAGAATTTAGCAAGGGCTAGCTAGATCTTATGAAATAAATTTCTTAACAAAATTTCTAAATTACTATACAAGTAGTTTCTACAAGTGCTATGTGGAAGAAACTGTTGTTCCATATCTTTTCCAATACTCATTATTCATTCAACAAGCATTTAATGATAAAATAAATGTTCATTCTTATTATTAAGGATATTATTGCTGTCTCCCATTCTAGTTCATAGTGTCATTTTAGATCTTGTTTAAATGTTTTTTCTTTATTATTTTTTAATGTGTGTTTTATTTTATGTGTATGTTTGTGCACCATATATGTGCAGTGCCCTTGGTGGCCAGCAGAGGGCAGTGGATTTCCTGGAAATGGAGTAAAAGAGGTTGCTAATTGCCTTGTGGGTATTGTGTATTGAATCCATGTCCTCAAGAAGAGCAGGCAGCACTACTACCTGCTGAGAACTTACCTCTTACCTCTCCAGGCTCTCCTCTCGCTGCATTTGCCATTTTTTATTATTGACTTTTAAATGTTCTTTTGATATTTGACATACAAATTATTTATCATTTATATAGGTTTCCAATATTTGCTTCCATTCTGAGAGGAAATCATGACATTTTACTCCTCTTAAGCATTTCTCAAAAGATCAGTTGCATTTAAACTTAATGAACCCAACTTATCAATTTGACTTATAGTGGATCATGATTTTGACTTTGTATGGGATTTCTTAGATTAATCTATGCTACAGTCTTTTCCTTATATCCTAATGTTTAAATAGCATTGATTTTTGCTTGTATATTTGTTTGTATGTCTGGTTTAATGATGAGCATTGAAGTATAATTTTGGCTTAGTTTGCATTTCAATATTGTCTTGGATAAAATGACCTTTCACAAATTTCTGTGTACCTGTAAAAAAGCACATAGTGATGAGTAGTATAGTGATAATTAGGAAAGACAGAACAATGGTATCTTCCAAATACTGTTTGGAGAACTGTTGTTAATAACCCCTATCAATTTCATATTTATTATCATTTTCTTAATATTTATTGGTAAAGCATCTGAAGTTTTTATTATGATTATGTTGATCTATAGGATCAGCCTAGAGGAAACTTATTTCTTAACAATATTGTCTTTCATCCAGTTAAAAGTCTCCTTCAACAGTTCCTAGAAGCTACAACTGTATAGATTTTCATTGTTTTTATATGATGTGGTAGTTTGAATGTAATTGGCCTTCATAAGCTCATCAGGATGCCACTATTAGGAGGTGTGACTTTGCTGGAGTAGATGTGGCATTGTTGGAGGAAGTGTGTCTCTGTAGAGGCAACCTTCTCATATATGCTCAAGTGGTATCCAGTTTCTCAGTTCACTTCCTGTTGCCTGTTCAAGGTACAGAAATCTTAGCTCTGTCTCCAGTACCATGTCTGTGTGCATGCTGCCATATCCAACCATGATGATAATGAACTGAATTTCTGGACTGTAAACCATCCATTTAAGGGTTTTCCTTTATAAGAGTCAACATGGTCATGGTATCTCTTCACAGCAATAGAAACCCTAACTAAGTCAGAAGTTGGACTGGGACATTGTTATGATAGGTCTGACCATTTTTTTATTTGGAGGAATTTGGACTTTGGGTGCTTCCAGTTAGGAAAGCAGTGGAATGTTTTAAGCATTACTTAATGGGTCATACTAGTAGGAACATGGAAGACAATGTTGCTGAGAACAATTTGAACTCTGGGTGGCTGGATTAAGGAGTTTCAGAGGAGAATAATTTTAGTATGTTGCCTAGAAATCATTCTTGTAATATTTTGGTGAAGAAATTGGCTACTTTTTGCCCTTGTCCAAAGGTTAATGCTAAAGTGGTCTGAGGCTAAAAAAAAGACTTTGGGATTAATTCTGTTGGCAGGGAAAAATCTCAAAACAGTTTAGTAAGAACTATCTTGTGTGGCTATTAGTGCTAATTCTAGCAAAGATTTATAATAAAATGGAGCAAGTTTAGAAAAGAAAATATAAGACAGAATAAATTGAGGAGAAAAGGAGCACTAGGAAGTGGATTGGAGCTAAATACTGTGTTCAAAGAGATAAAGAGATTAAGAAATAAAACAAAGGTATTGGTGACCTCAGGATGAGATCCCACCTAGGAAAGTTTCTCACTCCTGAAAAGGAAAAGAGAAAAGATTAGAGCAGGGTGTGGTGGTGCATGCCTTTAATCCCAGGCAGGGAGAGGCTGGTGGATCTTGAGTATAAGGTCAGCCTGATCTATTCAGCAAGTTTTAGGCCAGCCAAACTTAGGCATCAAAGGAAGCCATGGAAAACAGAAGACTGGTAAAGATGTAATTGAACAACAGGGTCATGTCCCAGTTCCAGTAAGCAGCAGAACTTGACAGCTTTGGCTACATGGTTCTGGAGTTAAGGATACAAGAAAGGGGCTATGGAATTATCCTCTATGGCTAATGAAAGTTGCCAATGCCAGGCATGTGTCAGGGGTGCCCATGAATGGAGGCCTAGAGAGGCCATTGTGTGTCACATTTTGTGAAGTTGAAGCCCGGATTGCCTTGGATACCTCAAGATTTTGGAAATGCTAGAGCCGTGGGATACCTGTCAAGAAAAGCTTTTAACAGCAAATGGAACCAGCCCAAGAGAGCAGTCTGTTGAAGTCAAAAAAGATGACAAGAACTGGAGATTTGAAGAGTGTTTTGGAATCAGACATGGAGAAGATGCCCAGTTTAGAGTTTGACCAGCTTGTTTTCAGTCTTGTTTTTGTCCAGTATTTGCTCACTATGCTCCCTCTCCTACATTTTGGAATGGTAATGTGTACCCTGTGTCATTATATGTTTGAAGTATGTTGTATATGTTTTGATTTTGTTTTTACAGAGGATTACAGTTAAGGGAGTTCATGAACTTCAGAAGAGACACTGAACTTAGGCTGTTAAATAAGTTTAAGACTGTTATATGAGACTATGGGGATGTTTGAAATGGGACTGATGAATTTTTGCATGGCTACAAGCCTTTGGGGACCAGGTAGAATAATGTGCTGGTTTGAAAAAAAGTCCCCCAAAGGGAGTGGCATTATTAGGAGGTATGACTTCTTCAAACAAGTATATCACTGTGGAGGCAGGCTATGAGGGATCATATATGCTGAAACACCACCCAATTAGACAGACCATTTCATGTTGCTAGTGGGTCACTCTGTAATTACTCTCAGCTCCTTCTCTAGCACCACATATGCCTATATGTCACCATATTGCACCACCATGATAATCGACTAAACCTTTGAATGTATAAACCACCCAACTGAATGCTATAGAAGAGTTATGGTCATGGTGTCTCTTCACAGCAATAGAAACCCTAAGACAGTGACATTTAACATCCTAATCACAAAACTCTATCATTGGTTCCACAAAGACATATCCTTCTTGTAATGCAGGATACTTTAATGATATCAATACCTTGTATGTTAATCAAAAGATAAAAATAAATTTTAATATGCATTTATTCTATTTCTAGGAGTTATTAAAGTCTCAATAATTTAGCATTTCTCAAAATTCCAGGTCCAAAGTCTCCTCTGATACCAAAGGTAAACTCTTAGCTGTGCATGTCTGTTGAAAGACAATCAAAATATAAGTTATATATTCCTAATTGGAATTGAAATTGAAACATTATCATTACAAAAGTAAGGAATAAATCAACATCCAGCTGGGCAATTATTAAATTTTACAGATCTATATTCAGTATCTGGGCACATGTTATCTTGCTATAAGCTCTATGACTTTCAAAGTGACTCTTCATCATAAACTTGCTGATTTAAGTACATATATGGTTACTCTTTCATTTTGGTTCAACTAGTTTTATAAAACTTTACTTGGCAGAAGTTCCATTTCCTTGGCATCTCTAACTCCCACAGGTTGCTTTGAGAGACCAGCTTCATTCACATTGGTCAATGCATTACATCTCTTAGGAAATCTGGCATCCCCAACCACTGCCTAGACTATTAGACTTTCTTTTGAAGTCTTAGTAGAAGTCTTTGAAGTTCTACATGCCCATCAAACTAGAATCATATGAACAATTCCAAGGTCTTCTACCCCCTTGCTTTGTGACTGTAATAGCCTATGGGTAGCAGGGTAGCTGAACCAGTGAAATACTTTGCTATGTGGTCCTGTATAAATAGGGTGTCATTCTGCTCTCTTCTCAAAGAAAAGTGTAGCAAATGAGTTTAGAGCTATTTGCCCTTTAGTGTGTCATAGATGATTATTGGTCACATTCTGAGATTTCCTCAAGACATCTTTCCTACTATGGTGGTGCAAATCCTTGCCTTCCTTTTCAGGGAGCTAATATATTCAGCAATCGTTCTGTCCTTGGCTTGGAATTTTACAAACATTTCTCTAGGCAAACTGCAGTTTGTTTGTTCTTAATCTTTCTGCTCTTCTTCTTTCTCCCTTTTCTTGACAAAAAGATTATATGTGACATCTATACTAACTTCTCCCATTTAGTTCATCTTTTTAAAAACTTAGCCTCCCTCAAGGTCTATGGAAGAGACAAAAAATAGAACTAAAATTTGTTCCATTTTGTATAATTCCTAATACACTCTTCCTTTCTTCCTGAAACCTCATACACAAATTTTACCAACTGCACTCCTGTCAGAATTCTAGTCTTCAAAACTCTCACCAAGAACCATCTATTAAGATCTGTTTAAAGCATTGTCAAGCTTCCAAGCTATTTCTGGCCCAGTTCTCCAGTTTTTTTTTTTGAGTCTTTGAACAAGCCAATTTTAAAGCCTCCTGAGCCACATGAACAGGTATGGTCTCAGCAATGACCCACTTTTGGTACCAGTTTTCCCTGTTTGTAACTTTCTATCACTTTGACAAAATGCCTGAGAGAAATATTTTTTAAAATAAAGGATTATTTTGGTTCAAGGTTTCACAGATTTCAGCTAATGATAACTTGGTCTCATACCTGTGGGCTTATATTGAGGCAGAAGATCATGGAGTAGTGTGCATGCTGGAGTGAAGCTGTTGGTCTCCTGGAAAGCAGGAAGAGAGGAGAACACAGGAGAGGAGCAAGGGGTAGAAGAGAAGAGATGAGAAGGGATGAGGAGGGGGAGTGAGGTGAAGAGGGGAGGGAGAAGATGGGAGGAGGGAGAGACAAAAAGGGGAGATGAAAGAGAATAGGGCAAACAGGAAAGGGGAGAAGTTTTGGAGATCAGGTATATCATATCCTTTAGGGCTCATATTAAGTGAGATTCTTCCTTTCATTAGGAACTGTGCCCTAAAAAATCTATACCTTCCAATAGTACATGCTGCTATAAGCCTATCAATATACTAATCCTCTGATGATATCAGAGTTTACCAGGTCTACTCTATCTCTTCCTATCAGTCTTACCTCAACATTTTGCACAGGATAACAAGCCCTTCTATTCATTCCAGTTTGGAGAACATTTCTGATCCACATGATTACAGTAGGTGTAGAACTATTAATCTTATGTTAAAGTAGACTTTGCTAGTTTATTACATATAAAAAGTTAGTTCATTTCATAAAACTGGGCAAGCAATTGTTGTAGTGTTATTTTTACCTTTATATTGTAGTTTATTATGTTTCTCTACTGTTTTGTTGTAAATTTATTTCTTTTGTGCATATGGGTATTTTGCCTGAATGTATATACACACAGACAATGCACTCTTTTTCCTTGCAGAAGTCATAAGAGAACATCAGATTCTTTGAATAAAGAGTTGGGGATGGCTGTAAGCCACCGTGTGTGTGATAGGAACTGAACCTTTGTTTTTCAAAGAGCAGCCAGTGCTCTTAATGATGAACCTTCTCTCTAAGAGAGCCTGACTTCCATCATTCTTTTTTGGATGTTGTTCTTTTTAAGGGGATAAAAGGACATTAATTTTAACAATCTTTTTAATTGCAATTATTTCCTTTTATTCATAAGTGATGTGTTTCATGTTCCAATATCTCCAGTGGTTGCCAGAAATTATTGTATTGAATCTTTTGTATATATTGTGCTTTTCTATTTGTTTTGATCATGGACATTAGTAAAATTAGCATAGTGTTATTTTTTATTTCTATGGGTCAAGAACGTTTTTCCTTTCACTTGAATGAAGCACTTGATTACTTCTTTCTCATATATCTGAATTGCCAGCATCACTACTCATACAGTTCTGCACATGCAGTTGGAGTAAAATAAAGGTTCCTTGAACACACCATTGCAATAGAACAATAGTCAATCTTATGATGAATTGGTAGCTATGGATTTATGAATAATGGGATGGCCCATGACCCAATCTATAGGTATGCTTTTTAGAATGTCACTTTTAGGTAACATTTAGAATTTCCTGGTTCACATCCAGAAATTTCCATGGAATATTTTTAGTTGACTGTGAGTAGTGTATTTTTAGAACTGAACTGGCTTATACTTTGATATCAATTATCTTCTGCATTCTACTTAACTTGGGATCAATTTGCTCTTCATTATAAAATTTCTTCAGATGTCAAATGAATCCCATAATTTTCCGAATGTATCCTTTGTAATTTAGATATAGAGTTCTATGGATTTCTCCCTAAATTCTTTAGTAGTATCCACCCAAATAGGGCAATACAAAATTGTAGCTACTTTGATATGGATAATTTTAACTTAAAAACATTCACATATGAAGCCAATCTCTTAGTGAGCATTTATCTTTAATATATGAGATATTTGATTTTATGCTCAACCCATTATATACCTCTACAGATTGCAAATTAAAATTAGTATTAAATCAAAATGTTATTTCCTTTATATTCATCTCATGTAATCTAAGATAATTAGGGTAATTAGAAAATTGCACTTCATAACTTATGGCAGTTATTTATCTACGCATTTAACTTTTGGTATCATTGGTCTTTACCTTGTATTCTCCCAATCCTTACCAAGAAACATTACCTAATTTTTGTTTCCAAGTCCAAATAATTTAGGAGAATAAGGAAGTATAATGGAACTAACTCCTGTGTTCAAAGAGATAAACAGATTAACAAATGAAATAAAGGGAGTGGTGACATCAGGGTAAGAACCCAACCACTAAATTTCCTATTTATGAAAAGGAATTAAAGAAAAATCTAAATCTGGGTGTGGTGGTGCATGCCTTTAACCCATGAACTCCAGAAACAGAAGCAGACAGATCTCTGAATTGAGGCCATCCTGGTCTGCAGATGCAGTTTCAGAGCAGCTAATCTTCACCAGTGAAGGAAATCATGAACAAATGGAAAAATGGTGAAGATGGACTTGAACAATGGGGTCATGTTCCAGCTCCAGCAAGCAACAGAACTTGACAGTCTCAGCCATGTGGTTCTGGCATTATGAACAGATGAGAGGAGCTACAGAATATTCCTGCACAAAGAGAGAAAGCTGCTAAGACCAGGTATGTCAGGGATATGCTTGAATGGAGGCCTAGAGAGTTCATTGCATGAAGCTCTGAAGGCAAAGCCTGGGTTACCTTGAGACCCTAAGATGCTGGAGATGCAAGAGCTGTGAGATACCTACTGGGGAAAGCTGCTAACAGGGATAGAAACAGTCCAAACGAAAGAAGTGTGAAAACTGAAAGGAGTTGGAGAGCTAAAGTGTATTGGATATCAGACTTGGAGATTCAGTTTGGAACTTTCCTGGTTGGCTTTTGGTTTTGTTTTGGTCCAGTGTTTCTTCACTATACTTCCTTCTCTACATTTTGGAATGGTAGTGTATATACTATGCCATTATATGTTGGATCTTTGTGATCTGTGTTTTTATTATTATTATTTTGATTTTATAAGGATTACAGTTAAGAGAGTGTATGAGTCTCAGAAGAGAACTTTAAAACATTGTTGAGACTGTAATAGACTATGGGAACTTTGGAATTTGGACTAAATGCATTTTGCCTTATTATATGGTTATAAGATTATGGGGACCAGGAAGTGAAATGTGATAGTTTGAATGTAATTGACACTCATAAGCACAGAGGGAGTGGCCCTATTAGGAGGTGTGACTTTTGGAGTTATAATGTTTTTAGAGTCAGTGTGTCACTGCCAGGGAGGACTTTGAGGTCTCATCTATAGTCAAGTCATGCCCAGTGTTCAGACCACTGCTTGATGTCTATGGGTCAAGATGATCAAGATGTAGGAATCTCAGTTCCTTTTCCAGTACTATGACTGCCTGCATGCTGCCATGTCCCACCACGATGATAATGGACTGACTCTCTGAACTGTAAGCCACCCAACTAATTGTTTTTCTTTATAAGAGTTGGCATGGTCATCGTGTCTCCTAACAGTAATAGAAGCCCTAACTAGGACAAGATGGTTTTAGAGCCATCTTCGTTTGTGAGGTATATAACCTAAATTAAGTCAATAATGATGTCTTATCCCTGACAAGCTTGTAGTTTAAGCATGATCCATTCATGTTAAACCTCAATAATTTGGAATTTCCAAGATAAAGATTTATTTTTACATTCAGGATTATGTTTCATTTTGTACCCTATTCATTTTAGGACTTGTATTAGGCAAGTAGTTAGAAATGTTTTACATCTTCCCTATGTGATGAAAGTCAACCTGACAATGAATAAGCATAAGGAGAATGGGAGGGCTGGGAAGTCTTAATGAAAACACAGTTGGTTGTGGGGTCAAATTGTTTGAAGGATTTTATTATTCAGGATTGTTGGCATATGATTGGTAAGTGTATTGTGTATTGTTTAAACTACTTAAGTCAGCTGTCTGTTATTTGAACTAAAGGATGAATAATCAAATACAATAATTTGCATAAATGTGTTAATCTTTTAATGGAAGTATGTTCATGAAAAGAAAACTGTGTGCACATTATGTGAAGAAAAGAAGTAGATGTCAATAAATATTTGGCATGCCATGGGCCTTGTATTGATCAGACTCTGCAGCTTATTATTCAGAGGTCATCTTGTACTGTGCATGCCATGATGTTCCCTGCAGAAACAGAAGGTTAGATCTTTGTTTTCCTGATCCATATTGAGTAAAGACAACCAAAAATATCATGCCTTAATCTCATAAAGCTTTAAAAAGTATTAACTTATTCATCAAAATAATGGGAATAAAACTAAGAATCTTGATTTGAGATTATGACTGTGAAATGAACAGATTTGGGAACAATTTGGTTATACAAGCATTGCTTCTTTAAGTCAAGAAATTCTAAGAACCACTGGGTACTAGAAGAAGCAAGAAGCAGAATCTTTTCTAGAACTTTTTGAAGGAATTGCCATAAAACTGGCAGTTCAATTTTGAATGACTTATCTCCAGAAGTATATATTTCTGATACTTTAATCCATCAAGTTCGTGTTAAGTGATTATAGTAAGCACCCCCAGACAACTCATGCAATTGCTTCCTTGTATTTGGAAAAGTGGCATAGACTTGATCAATTGAATTCTTGGACCATGGGCTTCAATGTTTTAAGTATTATACAAAGATGATGTATAAAGAATTCATGAAGGTAAACTAGTAGGTATTTGGTGTGGCTTATCTGTGCATGGTGAAGATGTGACCTGCAGAGACTTGGCTGTCCTGTGCAGAAATCCTAGCTGTACTCTTTACTTGACAAGCTTTGTATTTATAGTGTCTTCTTTTTTTGTTTATTTACCAAACCCATCTAGAGTTTTGTATATTTGGGATATATTTTATATCTTTTCTTATTTCAGGCAAATTCCATAAAACATTAGTTCATTGAAATTACAAGTTTATAACTGACTTTGACAAGTAATGTTTTAATGCTCTGCAATTTTAACTATGGAAAATATTTTTAACCAGAATTCTGATTTTCTTTTCAGTAATAACTAAGCTTACTAATTGCTTTAGAGCTAACAATATCCAGTCGCTTATTTCTCTTACTTTTATCCAAAGTAAAAATCTAACAGATACAACTTTTGAAAATTGTTCAATAATATAACCTCTCACTATCAAATAAACAAAATAAACATCAGAATTCTCATTGGAGCTGTGCTTTGAGTTCAAATGTCAAAAGAACCTGGCACTCACATTTTGCTCTAATATTCTTTTTACTCCAGCATTTATCTCACTCTTTGGTCCATGTCCCTCTGTTCCCAAAAGACTATCCTGTATTAGACATTACTAAACTAAAAAAAGGTCTAGTTCTCATTCTCAAAAAGTACAGTTTTTTTTTCATGTTCTTATGTAGCTAAAAGTGTGTGTTGAAGTTTAATATACCTAGGGAAACAGTGAACTTTGTAGTAATTAATTGAAAAAGCTTGAGATTTACACAGGATATTTTTCAAATATATTTTTTATGTTTTAGAAATGTTTGAAGACTAAATAAACAGAATGTACATTTGCATTACTATAATCCAAACAAGCTTATACTTGATTTTCAGTTTAGTGCTTAGACCTTCCTAAGCTATATCTAAATAATATTATATGTATTAATTGTTTCTAGCAAAACAGAAACAAAGGTTTGTGTGAGTGTGTGTGTATGTAGACAGACAGACAGATAATTTATTAAGAAAATTTGATTTTACAGATTTCGAGAAAACTTATGACATAATATCTGAAATCTAGAGACTGGAATATTTAGCATGACTTTGGTAAGACAAAGTTCAATGGTTTGAACTTTTCAGAGGTCATTGATATTAGTATAAATTCTGATTCTAAAGAGTGAGAAGGTTGTAGCTATGATAACCAAGCATAAGAAAAGTATGTATCTAAGGATTTTTAAGAAAGAGAGAGTGAAAGCTTTTCAACTTTTCCTCCATGCTGCCCACCCTTTAATCACAGCACATTGAGTGATACATGCACACATTGAGAGTGAATCATTTCTAAGTTCACTTAAACTCACATGCAAATTTCCTCACAGGTATACTTGAAAACAATATTAGCAGTTCTTCAAGTATTCATTAGTGCACGTAAAATTGACACCTAAAATGATCTACCAATGTTGGTGGAGATTGCTTGCTTCTTCATTTCCCAGCTACCCAGACCTGAAAAATAATATGTAAACTACAACACTGCTTGGCCAATAACTTAGGCATATTTTTAGTTAACTCTAACATCTTAAACTAACCCATGATTCTTGTTTGTGTCAGCCACGTGACTTAGTGCCTTTTATCAGTGAGGCATTCTCATCATGCTTCCTCTGCATCTGGGGGTGATGACTGCAGACTGAGCCTATTTTCTTACCAGAATTCTCCTATTCTGGTTGCTCTACCTACACTTCCTGCCTGACTACTGGCCAATTAGTGTTTTATTAAACCAATACAAGTGACAAAACTTTACAGGGTACAAGACCATTGTTCCACAATACTTCCTTTTTTCCCTTTCAAAACAAGAAATCTGAATCTAATATCCTTTGTTTAGCTTTTTCCCTGACCATATCTATACCAACTTTTAACCAACACTCTAAACAAAAACATCCATAATCCACCCCTCCTTTTTTGGATTGTGGGTGTATATAGTTTTCTAGGCTATTGATTTCCTGCTGATTGAGGACATTGATAATCTTATGGGGACCTAAAAAAAATTAGGATTATGGTCAAGTCCTGACTGGAATATTCTGTGAGGCTTGATCATCTCAGTGGCACTCTTGAGGATGTTCTGGATGAAGATGTCAGATGAAACTTTAATTGACGTCCTCTTAAATGTTCAATTATTCTGGAACATCAGCTCCTATTGGAGATTTTTCAGGAATCATCCTTAATTAAACCTGATTTTTCTTAACCCATAATGAACTCACAGTCTCTCATTTCCTGTGGAAATAAAAGCAAACCTCTTCTCCAAAGTAAAATATCTTTTACCTTAAATATTGAAGTCAAGGCATTTTCAAAATATATATGTTAGATTAACCTGATAGCATTTATAATTAAATGTCTTTTAGCAACTGTTGCTCTTTCCTCAGCCATCAAACATTCAAAGACAACACAATAACTTACACTATACACATTATCTGCAAGTTTTCCATCTTTACATGGCTTTATTTTAAGCTCTGTTTCTTTTATTTTTAATTTTGTTTTTTTTGAGATAGGGTTTCTCTGTGTAACTTTGGCTGTCCTGGAACTCACTTTGTAGTCCAGGCTGTCCTGCCTGCTTCTGCCTCCCAAGTACTAGGATTAATGGTGTATGCCACCATACCTACCTACTCTCTCTCTTTCTTTTTTTCTCTCTCTCTATCTCTCTATCTCTTTCTTTCTTTTGTTCTTTTTTAAGGACTTTATCCTTTTTCCTTTCTTTCCCAAGCCTACACATATTTTTAAACACACTGTAAACCATTTGAAGGTGTTTTTTTAATCCAAATCGATCTTTACTGTATATATCTCTTTTTCTGACCACATGAGTCTTTAATTTGCAAAGCAATATGGCTAGAATTAAAGCTGTGGTATTGACAGCTGGATCCACCCTTTTCATTAGTTTTCTTAGAGACTAGCTTCATGGAGGAGGTACTGGTGGTATCCATGTTTATTGTCACATATCTATGGAGTTTCAAGGTCCCTGCCACCTCCAAGAAGCATCCTGTTGGCTATTCATAAATACCATTTAAGTGTTTGGTAGTGTGGGGCATCTTGAAAGAACTGCAAGTTCTTACAGCTAAAACTGAGTCAGGAAGCCTCTCTTAAATGAGATGCACTTGCCTCTAGGAAACAGAGCCTACACAAGAAAATGCTGCTACCAAGAAGCCATGCTTAACTCTGTTCTTTTTTTGTCTAGAATTACCTCCCAATCTCTCTCAGGTTTTATGTGGATGCAGTTGCCCACGTTGTCAGCATTTTGTTTACAGAAGTTTCTGTCCCACCAGGTCCCTCAGTCATTTAGTCTGAAAGAAACACACAGAGGCCTACCTTAATTATAAACTGGTTGTCCTATTAGCTCAGGCTTCTGATTAACTAACTCTTACATGTTAACCCACAATTCTTGTCTGTGTTAGCCATGCGACTTGGTACCTTTTTAAGTTAAACATTCTCATCTTGTTTCCTCTGCGTCTGGGTGATGACTGGAGACTAAACCTTTCTTCTACCCAGAATTCTCCTATTCTGGTTGCCCTGCCTATACTTCCTGCCTGGCTATGACAATAAGTGTTTCATTAAACCAATACAAGTGACAAATCTTTACAGTGTATAAGACCATTGTCCCACAGTACACCACATAATAAAAATAGCATATTCCCTAGAAAAAGTTGCTGCAAATAATAGGTAATTGATAGTAGTAACTAACTTCTTGGTTAATTAAATATTTTGCATTGGTTGGTTTTATATAAAAATAGCTTAGGGACAGGTGTTAGTTTATTTCTCTTTTGTGCCAAATAGAATTCAGAGGGAGTTAATTCTAATGTCTAAGCCCTGTATTTCCTTACTTAAGTCAGCCATACATTCATGGTAAAATGGAAGGAAATAGAGTTTGGAGAGCAAATCTATGACAACTTGACACTCAGAGGCCATATAAATATATTTCATCCTTAGTACTAGTCCCCTATCAAAAGCCACACCCTAGTTGCTCATCAGAAACAAAGTATTACATGTCATGTGGCCTTAATGCTCAGAAAACAGTAAAATCATGAGTGTTACCATCTTTTTGATAAGGAAGAACACTTGAGAGTATGTAGTGTTTGGCTAGCACCTACATAAGTTTTATGCCATTATTATCAAAAGTGTGTTAAAATGATATGTCTTTGTCATATCTTACAATTTGGTGGCAAATTCTTTTATTTTTAATGTTGGATTATTTGAATGTGAGTCCGTGACTACACTAGAACACATGCAGATTAATTGTACATGTGAAAACTTTGGATAATATTAACCAATTAACTACACAGACTGAATATATAATTAGGTAAATCCCCTTTATTGATACCTTAAATAAAAATCTGATCATGACAGAGATAAATTGTGGAGCCATATTATCCCTCCTAAAGGAATTTTTGTTGTTTTAAGAGTAATGGAAGTGTGAGGATCTTAGAGAAACCTGAACCTTTTTCATCTTAATATAGTGAATTGAATCTTTTCCATCATAATATAGTGGTGTTAGCATATGATTTTAGGTGTTATAGAATTTGTAGTAGAAGTGATATTCGTGTGCAAAGTGCCTAACACTTAATTCTTTGGTTTTTGTGACTTCATAGGGACACACAACAGCATCTCTTTAGATGAGTTTATTGTATATCAATATTAATATTATTTGCACACTGTGGTGGTTTGGATGAGAATTATCTTCCTAGACTTTCATGTTTGAATGTTTGGTTCTGCTCCCAGTTAGTGGAACTCTTTTGAGAAGGAGCTAGAGTCTTGTTGAAGGAACTATATTATTGGGGATGAGTTTTGAAGTTTCTAAAGCTCCCACCTCTCTCTCTCCTTGCTTGCTGCCTAAAGATCAGGAGGTAAACTCTCAACTTCTGATCCTGAGCCATGCTTCCTTCCATGATGGTCATGGACTACCCCCTGAAACTATAAGCAATCTCCCAATTAGTACATTCTTTTGTAAGACTTGCCTTGGTTATGGTATGTTTTCACAGTAATAGAACAGTAACTAAGACACATACACTGAATTTTTTAATGTTCTATAAAACAAGGTCATAGATTAAGTATTTGAGGCCCCCCCCAAGTGCATATGCTGAAACCTGAATGCCCAAACTGAGAGTGTTTGGGTGGTACTTCTTAGAAGTAAATAAGTCCTGAGTGTTAGCTACTCGTGTTGGCTTTAGTCTCCTTAGGAAACATGATATGTTCATCACTTTTCTCACTGTTCTGACAAAATGAACTTAATAATGGAAGGACTTGCTTGGACTCCCAGTTTTAAGATAAACTCCATTATCATGAAGAATGCATGCTGCCAGGAACAT
Source organism: Ellobius talpinus (assembly GCA_001685095.1). Taxonomy (NCBI): domain Eukaryota; kingdom Metazoa; phylum Chordata; class Mammalia; order Rodentia; family Cricetidae; genus Ellobius; species Ellobius talpinus. The sequence continues at coordinate 16,469 of LOJH01022518.1, forward strand.
GAGGCAGCTTATCACTGCTTCCCTGAACATAAAATAGAGACCTGTGAATAGGTTGTAAACTCAGTCCCTCACTCTCATTTTGTTAAGGACCCTCTGCTTTCACACATCTCTAGTGCGGGCTTTCCCACCTCCTATCATCCAGCCTAGAACCTTCCTCACAGATGTGCCCCCCATATTCATCATCTAAATAATTATCAATCCTGTTCAGTTGACAACCCAACACACCGAGAACAGAATTTTTCTTTCTCTGCATTGTGAGATGGGAGAGGATATCTATCTATGAACAGGGTCATAGGCCATCATTAATTATTAGATTGGCTGGCACCCTCAGTTTGAACATTCTTAGCCTTCATAGCTAGAAGAAATAATACTTTATGATTTAAATTGCCCAGCATATAATATGTTCTTTCAATTGTTCAAACTGACTCAGATACTCAGTATGTCATAAGGGTCTAGTCTAGGCTCCTGGGCAGAGGCCTCTGACATTGGGTATTGCTTTTTGTTTCTGGTTTTATGACAAAGGGTAACAAATAACTTTAGGTGCAGATTTCACATTTGTCTTTGAGATTATGTGACTGCTTAGGCTTTCTCCTACCCTGAACTCTTACTCAACAATGAAAATTTGTACCCCCTAGTGTGTCATTCCACATCTCTGTAGATAGTTTCTATTATCGATCAATTGGCAGGACATACTGCTTGGTAAATGAATCTACCCCTTACCATTCTTTACAATACAGTCAGGCATGTGTAACTTGTCATAATATTGGCATATCAGAATTACTATGGAGTGATTGTGACTATTTTCTTGCTTTGGACACTTTCTAAGGATAAATAAACATATCTAGCTATATATACAGCTATATTTTAATATATGGAAATGCTAACTAAATAAGATATATATTCATTTAAAGGTCAGCATATTCAAAGAAATTATATAACATACATGAATTCTTATCAGTCATATGGGGTATAGGCTCTTCTTTTTATATTAACAGGATTTTTCATATCCCTCCAGAAAATGCTTAATGACAGAACTTTTTCTTCTTAACAGTAACTTGTGTTAAGAAACCAGAAGAACAGACAGTGATTTTGAGAATCATCGTATAAATCAGCATGAAAGGATGCATTGTCCATTGGTAGAGATTTAGTGAATAGCATCTCCATAAAAACATTTGGTTTTATTTGAGGCTTAATGTCTTTAATAAGTCCGTGTGGCTGGTGAGTCCCAGGTGCTACAATTGGGCCCCTGGAGAACACCCATGAGGATGAGGGGTTTGGATGCCTCTGTGATCACACCTGCTCCAGCTTTGCTGGTTACTTGTTCTGAGTACTTATTTTTGTCCTCAAGTTCCTTTGACTATTAGGAATCATCATGCTTGAAAAGCCAGCTCTGCTACTCCTCCACAGAGTGAGGGAGGGAAATGGCACATTTTGCAAATTTCAGTGCTTTTGAAAGAAATAATGAAAAGGAGGTGGTGCCGCTTCAGAAGGCGGGCTACAGATGGAACAAAAGGTTAACTCCAATTTCTGCTGAAAATAGAAAGTAAAAAATAGTAATGATGATCTATACAAGAGTAGAAAGCACAGCAAAGCGAAGCCATTCATTTAGAATCAGCAACTTCTTTTAAAATAGCCTTCGGTTATTCAAAGGGTTTTATTTTACAGATTGGCAATCAGTAGGCACGTCCGACAACTGGTTCATTGTGTCTTTTCTGCCAACTGTTAGCATCTGTCTTCCTTTGGATGATCTAAGGAACCTCGATGTTTTGGGGTAGTTTTTCTGAGGAAAAAAATGTTCCAAATTTTTCTCCAATGTTTGCTTTAAAAGAACTTAAAGCTCTGTCTGTATTCAGTGGTTTTCTGTGTTATCTCTGTGGTTGCTCCCCACCTTCTCAACCACTGTAACAGAATATTCTTACTTTTAGATATCAGACTTTTTGTCTGCTAAGGACCTCACTCAATAATAAAAGGATATATATATATATATATATAATGTGTGTGTATAAAAAGAAAAAATATACAAATACATATATTATATATATGTATACAACCTGTATATATATATATATATGTATATATCTGCATATAAGAAGTTGTTTTTCTTAGAATCTTTTGAAGAATGTGGAAGGGGTGTTTGGAGGGGAATGCAAGTGAAATTCAGGAATCCATTCTGAGTATTTCATATGTGTGACTTTGAATAGCAGTTGAACAATCTGAGAAGATGGGTGTTAGTTACTTCATGTCAAGCCATAACTCCAGTCTGTGATCAGTGACGAATAGCTTCAGATCCTCTTGAATTAGCAAGAAGAAAAAACAGCAGCATCAGCAGCAACCCCCCCAGTTCTCTGCTTGTTAGAAAGAATGGCAAGGATTGGAACTGTATGAAAGAAACCAGGAAAGACATAAATGATATATTAAAGCTGGTGATTCACACTTGATAAAACTTCTCCTGTTATGACAAAGATGTTTTTTAAAACCATGCTGAGAAGCAGTTTCTTAAGTATTCCAGGCAACAGTCTGGTGATGGGATCTTGGACATCTAGTGCTCACAATTATGATGGCATGGCAAATATAAAACATTGCTTAAAGCAAACTCTTTTATTAATAAAATACCCTAGGTGAAGATTTTTTGTTTGTGGACTATTTGAACAAATAATACCATAGTCTACATGAGACAAGAATATAAATCAAGTGCTTTGTATGTGTGACAGACCCTTTAGAACAGGACACTCATAATCACATTCTGAAGTACAGATACTGAAATCCCTGGTGTGGATGAACTTGTTGTTTACAAAGATACTGCATTTTGAATAATTTTATGTGGCAGATAGCGCAAGTCTTCCTTTAGTCTCTTCCCTGGATTTTTGTTCATAGATTACAAACACTTCTCACTTTGCTTTGTGACTATGACAGAGTTTTCACCAATAAAGTATAAGCATCCATGCCATTTACAGATTCCAAATGTGTTGTAGAAGACCATAGACATAACCTCATTTGAGTTCTTCTTTTTCTTTTGCTGGAAAGGAAGTTTAAAGGTGGAAAAGGTAGGAGACAGTGTGCTTACTGAAGATGATAAAGTGGCTGACTAAAATAAGGGAACATTGCTGGGAGGGACATACATTTGGGCTGGAAAGAAGACTTAGTGGATGAAGATGCTTACCTCCAGAGGATTCAGACTTGAGGATCAAAATTTGGTCTCCAGAACTCACTTAACAGGGGAAAAGACAGAATCAACATCATAACGTCATCTTTTCATCTATGATTCCCATGCCATATGTGTTCCTTAATATAAAAATATACAAAATTAAATTTAAAAACAGAAGCATAGTGCATATTTGGTTTGCCAGGTTATGATGTAGGAGGGTTATCTGTCTTATGTGTTACTTTCATTGGTTAATAAAGA
>LOJH01022519.1:4329-19871 GCA_001685095.1 Ellobius talpinus
ACCTCTGGAAGAGCAGGCAAAGCTCTTAACCACTGAGCCATCTCTCCAGCCCCCAGGTCTTGCATTTTTTAATAAGAAAATAAAACACTTATAAATTGTGCTACACTTGCAACTTGTACATATCTTTACTTTTTAGATGAATTTTAATGAATTAAATTTATTCTTAAAATTAAAGCTCATTCTTAGTTTACTCATATAACTCAACAACTGTTTAAACAGCCATTAAAAAAGAAAGACAGGTAAACAGTACAAAGTACCCTAGTTACTCAAGAAGCTACTCTTAGTAGTTTCTTGTTCTGTCTTTCCAAAATTACCATAGGCACATTTAGGCGAGCATGGGGTACTCTTACTTATTTTGATTTCTTTTTAAAATTTTGTATGTGGGGTATATACTCTTTCTGTGGGCATGTGGAGAGCAGAGGCAGACAGCAGGCATCTTTCCTTGACTGCTCTTTACCTTAATTTTTGAGACAGTAATTCACTAAACCTGAAGCTTATTAACTCAACTATGGTAACTGATCAGTGAACCCCACCCACCTTTGGAGACAAGATTTCAGGTAAACCAAAGTAGCCTTGAACTTGTTACACATCAAGGATAACCTTCAAAGTGTGATGGTAAAATTATACACAATGGAATACTATTTAGCTGTTAAAAAATTAAATTAAATTTGCAGGTAAATGAACTAGGAAAGATTATAATGAGTGAGGTGACCCAAACTCAGAAAGACAAATGTCACATGTTCTCTCTCAACTGCACTTCCTAACTCAGAATATTCACTAAGTGTAGAACCTGTAGTGACTTTAGGACCATGAAAGTAAAAAGGAACTTGATGTAGGAGGGTCTTCTTTCTATGTGTTGCTTTCATTGGTTGAATAAAGAAAACTGCCTTGGCCTTTGATAGGGCAGCCCTTAGATGGGTGGAGAATACAGAACTGAATTCTGGGAGGAAGAAAGCAGGGTAAGAGAGAGCCGCATGGAGCCAGCCGCCAGGTCAGACATGCTGGATCTTTCCGGGTAAGCCATAGTCAAGTGGCGATACACATTAATGGAGATGGGTTAATCAAGATGTGAGAGTCAGCCAATAACAGGCTAGAGCTAATGGGCCAGGCAGCAATTTAATTAATACAGATCTCCGTGTGANCCCTTAGATGGGTGGAGAATACAGAACTGAATTCTGGGAGGAAGAAAGCAGGGTAAGAGAGAGCCGCATGGAGCCAGCCGCCAGGTCAGACATGCTGGATCTTTCCGGGTAAGCCATAGTCAAGTGGCGATACACATTAATGGAGATGGGTTAATCAAGATGTGAGAGTCAGCCAATAACAGGCTAGAGCTAATGGGCCAGGCAGCAATTTAATTAATACAGATCTCCGTGTGATTATTTCGGGCATAAGCTAGCCAGGCGGCTGGGAGCCGGGTGGCGGGAAGTAGCCCACCGCTCCTTTTACAACAGGAACTATGGTAGGGGCTAGAGAAAGGAATAGCAGATTCAGGAGAAATGAAGCAGGAGAGGAAAAAAGGGAAGAAAGCTCTGTTTTATGGCAGGGGGAGGGAAGTCAATATAGAATGAGAGGGAGGAGGGACAAAAACACCAAGGATATTTGACGAAGCATCAAAGGATCATATTATTTTATATTCACCTGAAATTATACAGTGCATGAAAGAGTGTGGGGGGTGTATCTTAAATGAAGCTATTCCACTTGAGCTTACAATACTCCCGCACATGCAGTACTAGGCATGAGAAACCTCCATTTGACTTGTTGGTCAGGGTAGTCAAAGTAACTCCCAAACCAAAATAGGCCATTGTTATTGTCCTGGGTTGCCTCTCAGAGGTTGAAGGTAGTTCCTATTGCTGAAGACACTGCACACGGGACTCTGAGGATTTGGACTGGAAATAACCTGAAAGCCTTCTTCCAGAGGTCCTATCTTTCACAGTATCAGAACTACCCACGCTGACAAGGGAGGAAGTAACCAATAGTCCTAGCCAGCTGTGACAACAGTGAATTTTAACGATGACCACCATAGCAAGTTATCCCTAAAGGTGCAGGAGTGGCACTCACATCTTGGTGGCAGCCAACTACTGTCTAGTTGACTTAAGATCCACTCAACAAGAGGAACATCATGCCTGGTACTAGAAACCTAACCAACTAACTGGAACTAGTGAGGTCATGAATCTTAGAAGAGAATCCAACACCATCACTTTATTAGACCAGCAGAAACTGCTACCTGCATTCTAAAATGTATCCTTATGTTCATAGGTTAAGTGTATCTCTCACCTCTCATTAAAGAAGTTTCTCTTTACAGCAAATGGAGATGATTACTGAAAACCACAACAGGTCATATGCAGAAATCAAGGATCATGGGAAGCCTGGTCCCAACTGATACATCTACAACATAATTCCTGCATCAATGGGGAACACTGAAGAGGAGAAAGAAGTCTGCTATGGACTGTGTCTCCTAGAAGTGACAGGAAGTTACACCCATGATACCTCAACAAAGCAGCTACCCAAACAAGACCTGAACAATGATAATGTCAATAGACAAGATAAAACACAGAAGGGAAAACTCTCAAGGGGCCCCACTCGTAGACAAAAACCTATAGGCGGCTAACAATGCTGGGAGAAGGAGAATTAGCCCTCCCAGGGATGAGCCCCTAATTGGTTACCCAATATAAAGTTGTCAGCCCTGAAATCATACACACGCAAGCCACACCAAAAGGACTCAGGAAGTTGTATTTATATATATTTATGCACTTTTCTATGTAACAATAACAATCAAAAGAGGTCCTTAATTTGAGGGATTTGGGGGCATGGAAAGGGCTGGCAGAAGCAATATGGGGTAGAAGGGAACAAGGACAAAGAAGAAAGAAAGTGATATATTTTGGGTTTTTTTAAGTCTTAATAAAAAGTGGAAATAAATAAAAGCAAAAGAGAGTACCCAGATGTAATGGCATATATCTGTAATCCCAGCACTGAGGAGGCCGAGTCAGAAGGACCTGGAATTCAAGAGCAGCCTGGACTATAGAGGGAGATTGTCTCCAAATTAATTAAGTAAATAAAAAATGGATGGCATACCATACACAGACCATTCTATAGTGCTTTTATGCTGTTCAACAATTTAACCTATGGCCAAATCAGACTTATGTTCTATTCTGTCTTTTGACTACTGGGTACTAAATCTGCATAACAACTTTTGGGGGTCTTACGTTTTCAGACAGCTAGTAATTCTTATCCACCTAGAAAACTACAAATCCAAACACAGTGCCCTGAAAGGCCTAAAGCACCATTTGCAGGTGAGCAGGTGGGCAGACCAGACCACTGCAGATCAGAGTCCTCAGAGCAATCTGTAAGAAGTTTGCCAGCCATTTCCATCTTTTTAATATCAAACCATGTGAGCGTAATCTCTTTGAAATAGAGAAACTTATAATTAAAAAGTATGTGTCTATGGCAAAGAAAGGAGGGGAGAAGGGAGAGAAAAGAGTGGGTACTATTCCCACTTATGGGCAAAGTTCAAATTTAATCTAAGTTTTGAGTTTACAAACTTTTCACTTTGGGCGAAGCTTAGTGTGCGGTAGATCGACTTGCTCTACCCACCTTTCAGCACAAAACTACTGCAAAAGTTTAGTGGGGGAAAAAAAGACACTGGTGAGAAACAGAGCAATGGCTATTTTTTAATTAAATAATACAAGTGAATTAGTAAAAGCTAAAGCAGATTGGCAAATGCATTAACACTGTGATACTACATGATCAGCCTGAAAGACATAAAATAACCGTAAAGACTATGAGGTGAATGCCCTAAAACGATGTCACCAAAGAGCTCTGAGATGTGTCAGGAGAGGCTGCAAACAGTACTAAAATGAGTAGGCCAGGCATAGCGGCACATGCCTGCTGCAGCCCGGGGCTAGGGGTGGGAGATTCACACAAGCCACAAAGGAAGAAGGGAATGAACAGACAGGTGCGCGGTTCTCTGTGGGGACAGGATGGACGTTCCGCATCCTCAAAGAGGCTCACTGTGATGTGGAACTGAGCAACCCTCTGGCACCCTTGTCACGTTTTTAAAAGGAATTTTATGCAGTCCGGCAAGTAAACATTCTGCCTGCCTTTTCTCAGAACACAGAACAAAATCTAGAGAGGACATGTGATCTACGCTGATTGTTTGAAAGCAAGCTGTACCCTAATTTCTCTTTAATCTTCAGCAGTTCAGAGAAACACTGGCTATTTGTGCTAAACTTTAATAAGTGAGTTACTCTCCTAATGTATGGTTGCTGTGCACAAGTTGATCCTCTAAACCTCTTTTCATTAGAGTTCTTATCTTCTGAGGATAAAATGACCAGATGCAATCTACTGAACCTAGTGAAACAGAAATAAGAAGTTACTAATTGCTTGTGTGAATTTCAAGCTTCTATAACAAAAATGCCATTTAACTTTATGAGAATAAAAAACAGAAAATCTAAGAGTATCTATTCAGACACACAATATATTTAACAATTAAGCAAAACCTTTATGGAATGTGTGCAATTTCACAGGAACTTTGTGCATAACCACAAGCCAACACCAGCTGGATTATAAGAGACACTATCATTTCTCTTGTTCTTTAAGCTTGCCAAAAAGGATATCGGGCAACTGACTAAGCTCAAGATTTTGAGTGGCTTATGCTGAAAAGTGGCTATATGCTATAAATTCAAAACAAGACAAAATGGGATGAGGCAGAAAACTCACAAGCTGTGCACAAACCAACAATTAACCAAGACCTAAAACATCAGTGTAGATAAAACACACGCTCTGCCTCAAGTCAGCATCTGCAAGAAGTCCTGGCATGCTATGGGGAAGTGAGTGCTGCTTTGAAATTATGCAACTATTGTTTGGAAATCGCTCTAGGAATTGAAAAGGTCAAGACTGTATGCTACCAAGCCTTTTTCTTGAACAGACGCTGGCTGGATAGCAATGTGAAAATCATCACGGTTCTCTTTTCAGGATAATAAAACCTAAAACACCTGTGTGATATAAGCAAACCCAACACTAGCCACCAGTCCAAAGGACAACTGAGCCAGCTAGGCCAGTGTGACTTCTTGGGAAGCCATTTCTCCTGATGCTTTCAGCCGACTGCACATTCAAGGGGCCATCAGTCATCTACCAGCTATCTTCCAAATCGCAAACCGCTGTCCCTGCTTCCTGTGACCCTGGTCTCCTCCCACAATGGCCACTCATTCTCCCTGCAGGACTCCAGCCTCCCTATACTAAAGACAGGCTCACCAGTATAAAAGGCCAACTTCATCCTGCAGGCTCCACTCTACCCATCTCCCAACCCTCCAGCAGCCCTGAGGATGGGACCAAAGCGTGGTCCTGCCTTTCCACTGCCATAATCTGGCTTCCTCCTTTCAAACAAGCCCTAGAGGACTCCCCACCCTTAACTGAGTTTAGATGCTGTTTCTAGACTGTAATCAAAATGTTACTTTTGATGTAGTGCTGAGGACTGAATCCAGGACTCTACACATGCTATGTGAGGTAAATGCTCTACCACTCAGTCACCCTCTCGGCCAAATTGTTGGGCATCAAACCATATGTTCAATATCTGTCCCACTGGGTTAGAAAATCTGTATTTTGTTTACAAATACCTTCCTAGCATCAGCACACAAAAGCACTCAGCAACTACAATTAAAAGATGTTACTCATACTTTAGAAGGCACTGCACATCAACCTGTAAAAAAATATACTAGATTTTAAAAGAGCAAAAGGCAAAACCAATCAACACCTATCCTCTGGGGAAGAAACAAAACTCAAACAAGCTAGGCCAGTGGTCCTCTCCAGTTACTTGAGAGGGCGACCTCTCAAGTTTAAGAGTCAGAGGTCACTAGAAAATACTGCAAGACCCCATCTCTAAAATAAGAAGAAAAAAAAGTAAAAATACAAATGACCAATAAAATGAGGAAACACTTCCTTATCACTAATGAAATAAAAAAGTTAAAATTAAGTTTAAAAAATTTAAGTATGAATTCTCTGGACACTATTAATAGAAATGATCTACTGGAAGACAATTTGGCAAAATAAATATTTTTAAATATTATACCTTTCACCCAGCTAATTTATTCCACAATATTTCTTCCATATATAAATTCTCAAATACACAAGGATGTTTTTATTTATTTATTATGTATACAATATTCTGTCTGTGTGTATACCTGAAGGCCAGAAGAGGGCGCCAGACCCCGTTACAGATGGTTGTGAGCCACCATGTGGTTCGGGAATTGAACTCAGGACCTTTGTAAGAGCAGGCAACGCTCTTAACCTCTGAGCCATCTCTCCAGCCCCCACAAGGATGTTTTATTGTGGAAATAGTTGTAGCAAAAATCAGGCAGATCTCTGTGAGTTCAAGGCCAACCAGGGCTACATAGGGAAACACTGGCTAAAATTGGGGGAGAGGGTGCATATGCACAAGGTCTTGGGGAGACAGCTGAGTTGGTAAAGGGCCTAGATACAAGCTTAAGGACCTGAACTGCAATCTCCAGCACCCAGGTGAAAAGCTGGCTTACTGTCTGAGAATTGTCTCTGTGGTAGGGACGAGGCAACATCTACCCTGCCCCAGTCTAAGCTCCTAATGATAAATGAAAGTTCAGTTTCACCAAAGTTCCCCTAGGAAATCCATATTTATCAGGCTTACTTATAGGAAGAACACGGATGAGCTCATGGGTGGACCAGAGGAGCATGTGTGACCTCAAATCAGATGCTCTCTGCATGGATGAAGACTTCTCCATGACCCCACAGATGGAGTGCCCCCTTCTTCTACTCTTCCCCAGCCAGTATACTCTAGTCCTTCCTGGAAGCCATGAGCAACTAGGGCAGCTTGTCTACAACTGGCTAGAAAAGGTGGCCAGATACTCAGGTGAGGATCCTAAGACCTTCCCATGCCCCTCCTCCTATGAAGAAATGTCAAGAATCAAGAAGCCCAGCTGAGATGATGTTTTGCAAGCAGGCAAAGTTGAACTCATGAAGATGGCTGCAGTCTGGCCAAAAGGGCAGTGCTGTACAAAGCATGAACTTGTAACTCCAGCACTGGAAGGCAGAGACAGGAGGATCCCTGGAACTTGCTGGCTGCCCGCCTACCTGCATTCCAAGTCCCAGTAAAAGATTCTGTCTCATTAGGTGGGTGTTCTAGTTTACTTTCTATTGCTGTGATGAAACACCATGACCAAGAGCTACTTGGGGAGGAAAGGGTTTATTTGGCTTGCTCTCCAGGACTCACTCAGCTTGCTCTTTGGTACAACCCAAGAACATGTGCCCGGGAGTGGTGCCACCCACAGCCGGCTGGGTCCTCTCACATCAATCATTAACTAAGAAAATGCTCCCCTGAAAGACTTGCCTACAGACCAATCTGGTGGGGCATTTTCTTTTTTTCTTTTGGTTTGTTTGTTTTGTTTTGAGACTATGTCTCACTATGCAACACTGGTTAGCCTGTCATCAGTGCTGGCCTGGAGGCATTGCCTCAATGGAGGTTCCCTTTACCCAGATGACCCTACTTTATGTCAAGCTGACAAAAAATGCAAGCATCGTGGCATTGTGGGCAATTCTTGAAGAACAACACTGGAAGTTGACCTCTGACCTACACAGAGAGAGAGAGAGAGAGAGAGAGAGAGAGAGAGAGAGAGAGAGAGANAGAGAGAGAGAACATGAAAACAGCAACAGCAAGGCTTACTGGGCTTGTTCTCCTGAAGTCAGGAGATAAAGGTAGTAAGATTATGAGTTCCAGCTAGTCTACATGGCAAGACCCTTTCCCCACCACACATGGTGGGGGAGACTGACTCTGGGCATGTGAGACTCCATGCACTGGCACCAAAAAAGAGAAAAATCTGTGTCTCTACTGGCAGAGAAACACATTATGCTCTTAAATTTATCAAGTGATACTACAATACACGCTGCACAGTCCCACCTCTGAGATTGTGTAACTTTACGTGTGACCCCAAGAACCAAGCACACGTGTGGCTAGAAGTTAAATACCTCCCTGGAATGAGGTTTGCAGTATTATTTTTTTAATTCCTCACAGTTTATAAGGAATACTGCAAACATAAGTAAAAAGCCATTCAACATAAATACACCTGTCCTTCAAACCTCTTCAGCCCACTAGCTGCACTTGATAGGCACTAGGCAAAGGACAATTGGGAGTAGGCACTCATGCACCCATGCTCCCTCCTCTCCACTGGCAACCTGTGCACTCCCAGAGCCTGGAGCAGCTTGTACACACCCACAGAACCTGGAGCAGCAACCTGTGCACTCCCAGAGCCTGGACCAGCAGCTTGTACACACCCATAGAACCTGGACCAGCAACCTGTGTACTCCCAGAGCCTGGACCAGCAGCCTGTACACATCCACAGAACCTGGACCAGCAGCCTATACACACCCACAGAACCTGGACCAGCAACCTGTGCACTCCCAGAGCCTGGACCAACAACCTATGCACACCTACAGAACCCAGACCAGCAACCTGTGCACACCCACAGAACCTGGACCACCATCCACTCCCAAACGTGTCCAGAACGTTCTATCTCTGTTTCAGCTTAGGTTTCGCTCTCAGTCTGAAATGCTGTTCTTACCCAACTTATTCCCAGAAGACTGTTTTTCCCATTGTTCTCACTCTCTTCTCCCCTTTTCACCTGACAGACACACATATCCCTGCCAAAACTCCTGTCTATCTACTCATTTGGCAGCAACCAAATGCTGCATTCCTCACAAAGCCAAGGCCAACCTCCCAATTAGAGTGAAAAGCTACCTCCTCTGCCCCTCTCAAACTGTGTTCCTGTTTTCCTTTGTACTAACCATAATGTGTGATAACGCAAGATTCTACAGAGTGCAAGCCAGGTCAGTGACCTTCAGCTTGCTAGACAGCTAAGCCAGCACCTCTGACACGGCAATGCCTCCCCACATACACAATTGTAAGATAGTGGCATTTCTTAGCATTCCCAGTCACACTGGGACCTGTATTCTGGGACACTTCTCCAGAAACCTTCCACTCACGAGCCCCTCCTGACAGGACTACGGTGTTCAATCTGTTTAATGAGGCTGCTCTTAAGAATGCAAAAGTAGCCGTAGAATCCAGCTTGACTATTCTTCCATTTCTTTAGAAATTCTCTCAGATTAAGTTATTGCATAGGAACACAGGTTTGTTACCAGACAGAGCTAGCTCCAGCCCAACTTCGTGAGAGAGCCTCTCAAGGGCAATTTCATTTCTATTTCTTCATGTACAAAATGGAGAAAAGAGTATGCTTCAAGAGTTTTGAGAAATAAATAATATTAATTGAAAATGAAATACAAGTAGGTCCAGTAGCTAGATTTATGGAAACTGTCTAGCATATAGAAAGACTTGAGTTCCACCATGACCCACAATAGAAGTTGGGGGAGAAAAGGAAGGAAAGAGTGGACAGGAGAAATAAAATGAGGGGGGAACAGGTAGTAGCATGCTTACCCGGCATGCATGAAGCACCTCCAGTGCTGCAAAAATAAATAAATAAAGTGTACAGTTCAAGCCAGGCATGTTTAATCCCAGCACTTGGGAGACAGAGGCAGGTGCATCTCAGAGTTTGAGGCCAGCCTGGCCTACAAAATGAGTACCAAGACAGCCAGGGCTACACAGAGAAACCCTATCTCAAAAAACAAAAAGTGTACAATTCGGTAGAAAAAAAGGAAAAAATATAGCCAGGCGGTGGTGGCACATTCCTTTAATCCCAGTACTAGGGAGGCAGAGGCAGGTGGATCTCTGTGAGTTCGAGGCCAGCCTGGNCTGGTCTACAAGAGCTAGTTCCAGGACAGGCCCCAAAGCTACAGAGAAACCCTTCCTTGAAAAACCAAATAAATAAATAAATAAGTGAACCTGTTTTAGTCATATGTTTGTGTGCTGTGTGCATTTGTGCTTCCATGTGTTGAGTGGCATGTGTGTGTGTTTGTGTGTGTGTGTGTGTGTAAGTTGAACCTTGAGTCAGAAGTCTAGAAGTCTTCCTCGTAAGTCTCTCCACTTTGTTCACTGAGGCAGGGTCCCTCAGTTGAACCCAGAGATCGCCAAGAGTCTAGTCTAGCTAGCCAGCTTGCTCCAGGGATGCTTGTGTCCACCTGAGCACTGGAATTACAGATGAGCCACCATACCCAGCCAGCATCTCCAAGGGTTCTAGGAGCTGAACTCGGGTCCTCAGACTTACACTGCAGGTGCTTTAACCACAGAGCCACTGCCCCAACTGTGAGTGGATCTCATATATTTAGAATGCCTGGCATATAACCAGTTATCAATACAAGAAGGCTATTATTTTTGCAGTTGGGTCTATCAATATAAATGAGCTATTGCTTTGGAATTGCATTTTTACTTAAATCTTTCAAAGTTTACTAATGCCAATATTGTCATACCAATATTAAAAACATGCAAACACTAAGGAGTCCTCTACCAAAGAATTAGGATCGCACTGAAATATTAAACTCATTGAATAAATTCATCTATTAAAACCTTTAAATTCAAGTCTTACATGACTAATAGTGACTTCAAGCGTCTGCTCACTCTTCACTCAGCTCTCCACAGCCTGGTTTCTAACCTCTCCCCCAGTCCATTAGTCTCTAAGGGGACGGGCAACGCTGCTCTAACAGAGCAAACCTGGCTCGTGAATGTGGGACAGCTGTTAAATGGAACTTCTTCCTCTTCTCTGACACTCCATTCTTTTACTCGGATTTTGTGTAATAAAACCTTAGAGTAGCTATCGGCATGGAGTGTTAAGGATTTGGAAGTGTAAACAAAGCTTCCTACCAAATCAGTCACAGCTAAATTTCCAAACACTAAAACTTTCCAAGTGCCCCTCTCTCACCTAAAGAAAAAGGGAAACATGAGAAAGGAGAGGCAGTCTTTGTAGCCTAAAACAGTAATGAGAGGGAAAGAAACTGTGCTTCAGCTAGAATGAATGAAATCCAACTTCCTGGAACTGCTGCCCACTTACCGTACTCTGAACCTCTAGCAAACAATGAAAGGCGGTATACTTTTCTATATGCTCATTGTATTAGGATTTTTTGTTTATTTATGTGTATGGCTGTTTTGCCTGTGTGTGTGTATGCCCAGGGGCCAGAAGAAGGCAAAAAAATCTGCCTGCTGGAACTACAGTTTCAGATGGTTGCAGTCACCTTGTGGGTGCTGGGGACCAAACCCAGCGAGTGCTCACAACGGCTAAGCCACCTCTCGTTCCCCTGTATGTTTATTTCTGAATCATTCTTCATTTGCTAACTCTAGCACTAACCTGTTTCTTTTGTTGTTGTTGTTTGTTTTTCGAGACAGGGTTTCTCTGTAGCTTTGGGGCCTATCCCAGAACTAGCTCATGTAGACCAGGCTGGCCTCGAACTCACAGAGATCCGCCTGCCTNCCGCCTGCCTCTGCCTCCTGAGTGCTGGGATTAAAGGTGTGCGCCGCCACCGCCACCCAGCACCACTCATCTGTTTTTAAAACCACGACTGTTGTTAATCTGAGCAACAGGAAACAACTAAGACTACAGGCTCCACCACTAAACTACCAAGAGTGGAGCCTGAGCCCCAAACTAGAGTCATCTGGGAAAAGAGAACCTCACTGGAGAAAATGCCTCCCTCAAGCTGGCCTGTGGGCAAGTCTGTTGGGCAAATTTGATTACTGATTAATGTAGGAGGGCCCAGCCCACTGTGGATGGTGCCACCCCAGGTAGGTGGCCCTAGGTGGTACCAGAAAGTAGGACAACAAGCCTGTAAGCAACACTCCTCCAGTCTCTGTTTTAGTTCCTGTCTTTGTTTCCTACAAAGACGGGCTGTGATCAGGGCATACCAACAGTAGAAACCCTTCCAGAGTTGGTTTTGGTCCGTGTTTTATCGGAACAGAAAGCAATCTAGAACAACGGGATAATACTTCAGCTGTTTGTGAAAACTGAATTGAGTAACACGTAAAGCACATATATCATTTCTGAGAAGCGCAATGTTAACTGGCAAAAAAAACTACTACTGCTGCCTCACCCACAATAAGAGAGCGCTCGCTGAAGTAATATATTTCTTTATATCTCAGTAGCCTGGCTTACACAGGTTTCAATGAATCTAAACTTAAAACTATGATCCCCTACGTCTGGCTAAGCTACCCCTCCCTCTCTGTCACTTACCCCAGCATTCACTTCAGCACTGTCTCCAACACCTGACTCTCGTGGGAAGTGTCTCTTGTACAACACTGTATCTCCAACCCCTTCATCCAGAACATTAGCTAATTCTGTGAACAACGCCCCAGAGCTTCTATTTGCTCATTGCGGGAGGGATTTTAAAAATTAAGGCAAATAGTGTCTGCTCCTGTACACGCCTCCACAACGACGTCAAATCAACCAATCTGTCTTGCGTCTGCGGAGGCTATTATCCCCTGCTAGAGCTGCTGTAACAGGCTCCCTGAAGAGGAATTAGACAATAAACATTGTATCGACTCCACAACTACTTGTGCTCGGTACTTCTTCAAAGCCTAAACTTGGAGCAAAATAAGCAGATTACTATGAACTAAATGTGTAGATACAGCAAAAAGACAAGTTAGTGTCTTGGACGGAAGGGTCATGAATGTTTTCCTTAATACTGTTTATTCCCACGTGTCTTTAATTCCCAAGTTCAGACTGAATGTGGTGTATAAGGGAAACTGTTTTGACTTGAGTGAAGAAGACAATAGGACAGGCGTTAGCTCACGCCTTTGATCCCAGAACACAACACAGAAGGCTGAGCCAGGCGGATCTCTGCGTTCAAGGCCAGCCTGGTCTAAAGAGTGAGTTCCAGGACAGCCAGGGTTACACAGAGAAACACTGTCTCGAACACCCGCCCCTTTCAAAAAAAAAAAGGGCAATGAGTCAAGCACTCCTGTCTACTCTGAAATCCCGGCAGGACCCGCCTGACTTTGAAAACAGGTTTTCTTGGTGCCCCCAGGTTTGCCCCTAGACCAAGCTCCAGTGGCACGAGGACAGACCACTGCGCAAACCCGGAAGGAGGCGCCAAGGCAGAGAAGCGGCCACGGCTCCCATGTAGCCACCCAACCCTGCCCCGCACTCACCACCAGCGAGGCCGTGAAGCCCGGCCCGTCCATGGTCCCGCCGACCCCTCCAAGGCTAACATTAGAGGTGAAGCAGAAGCAGGTGCTGCCCCAAGGAGCTGGGCGCCGCCATGTTGGGGCGGGATATAGGGTAACTACTTCCGGGTCCGGAATCGTGACGTCACACCACAACATCCGCACACGTGCACCTGCCGGTGCTTGGCTCTGAGCCATTTCGGGGAGGCGGGGAGCCTGGGGTGTCGGGTGTCTTGGATGCCTGCTAACCGCATTTCCGCAGCCCGGATGAGATGCGGTAAGTAAGGACCTCGTACACGCCGGTGGCTCCGGCTGCCATCTACCGGAAGAGCCGGGAGGAGAGCCCGGAGAAGCGTGGCTGGCTGGAGGAAGGACTGGGAACCCGCTGCTCTGCCTGCATCTGAAGGCCAGCCTGTGGTTTCCTACTCTCGTTCCAAAAAGGCTGTTCCTTCGCTTTCTCTGTGCAGGTTCTGTCTGGGTTTTTGTTAATCCATTATCAGAAAAATTGCTAAACAAAAATAAGTTTCCTTTGCCCCCCCATTATACCTGGCACACAGTGGTATTTTATTGTGATCTTGAGTTGCATTTCCCTAGTGTGGGAGACAGTTTCCAACATGCCAGCCATTGATCTTTACTGACATTATGGTATTTAACTAGTCCAACCTAGTAGTATATACGAATGACTTATATTACCAGTAAGCTTTTGCAAGAATGGTTACTGACTTCCTTCAGAGTACAGGTCATAAAAGACATTTTAGTTTAACAGTTGTGGAAAGAGGGAGAATTAGTATTTCCCAGGGTACGTGCCTGTAATCCCAGCACCTAAAAGACAAAGGCAGGAGGGTTGCTGTAAGTTCAAGGCCAGCCTGGGCTACATGAGTACCATGCTAATCATATCTGTATAGCAAGCAAGAACTTGTCTCTGAAAAAGAAAGAAGAGGGAGGACTGTGCACACACTATACACATTCTCTGTGGTTGCTAAAATTAAAAAGACCAGTGTTGCCTAGGATGAAAAACCACTTGTGCACTGTCTTTCCGAACTTAATTAAGAACACAGTCAATAACAGCCATGACAATATGTCACCTCCGGAGCTCAGCTCTCCCACTCTAGCAAACCCTGAATATTTCAACATAGCTGAAGCACAAGAAAAAGACCTTAAAACCAATGTGATGTAGATTATAAAGGTCCTTAAAAAGGAAGTGAATAAATCCCTTAAAGATATCTTTTAAAAATGGAAGAAATGACTATATCCCTTAAAGGAAGTCAAGGAAGCCAAGAAGAAACGAAGGAAACGAAAGTGTTCAAGCCCTGAAATTGGAAATGGAAGCAATAAAGAAAACACAAACTGAGGGAATTCTGGAAATGAACAGTCTAGTAAGTGAACAGGAACTGCAGATGCAAGCATCACAAACAGTATGTTGGAGTACCGTGCACTTAAGGTTGGACTTCACCGTGTCCAGACTGCTCTCTGGTCTTGGCGCAAAATGGAGGACTCCCTTTCCAGCAGGGTTCCCTCCATACCTGGATAGTGTCTCTAGGCCTGGAGGCCTGACCTTATTTGGAAGCTGTCCCTGAGTTATGGAGGCAGACTTATCTCAAGTATGACCTTTGACACAGATCCCTACAGATACCCCCCATATGATTTTAGGGATCGTGCTCCAGCTTATGGTAGGACCCTGCTGCCAAATGCAAATTAGGTGATGCCCAAGTTGCTGTCTTCATCCTATGTATTTTCCCTTACTCAGCTGAGCTGTAACACTGAACCAGACTCCCAGAAAGCTACTTCCATCATGCTCACAACTATCTGAACCCTGTTCCCCACTTCTGCCCCCTCCTCATGGCCCCATGGCCAATGATCCACTAAGAGAAGGAGACCCACAAGAATACAAGAGATGGCAGAGAGAATATTGGGCATTGAGATACTACAGGTGAAACTGATACATCTGCCAAAGAAAATGTTAAATCTAAAAAATTCATGATTCAAAACTTCCAGGAAATCTGAGACACTATAAAAAAGACAAAACCTAAGAATAATAGGAATAGAAGGAGAAGAACAGAGAACCAGAAAATATTTTCAACAAAATCATAGGTTTTCCTAAGCTAAAGAAGGACGTGCCTATAAAAGTACAAGAAGCTTACAGAACACCAAATAGAATTGACTAGAAAAGAAAGCCCACCTGCTACATAATAATCAAAACACTAAACATATAGAACAAAGAATATTAAAAGCTTCAAGGGGGAAAGATCAAATAAGATATAAAGGCAGACATATTAGAATTATACTTCTCAATGGAGACTTTAAAAGCCAGAAGCACTGGACAAATGTCCTGCAGACTCTAAGAGACCACAGATGCCAATCCAGACTACTATACACATGTAGCTCGAATAATGAAAATCCAGAGACAGATATCAGGGTTCAAACCAAAAACCATTTGGACCTTGGGAGCTCAGTCCAGTGCTCCAATGTGGGTCTCTGTCTC
>LOJH01022520.1:0-15000 GCA_001685095.1 Ellobius talpinus
GCCCAAAGCAGTTTCTTTATTCATTTAACCAATGAAAGCAGCACATGAACAGAACATCCTACAACATTTCCCCTTTTCTGTTTAAACAAAAACGAAGGCTTTGACTACAATTTAGTAAAATTACATATAACAAAACAGTTATCAACTGTCACTACTATCCTAGAAGGCCTAGGTCAGTTTAATTTAATTATTGCAGATGACTATTAACTTGTATTTTGTAACTATTAAACAATTTACTTAGGACATCTCATCTATTTCCTCTTCCCAGATAGATTCATGTGTCCCTCTTAGAGTCTAACATGGTATGTATGTATGTATATATGTATATATACATATATATACATATATATACATATATATATTGTTATGTATATATATATATATTGTTTTTCTTTATGGGTCTGGGTAATCTCACTTAGGATGATTTTTTTTTCTAGTTCCATCCATTTGCCTGCAAATTTCATGATGCCATTGTTTTTTTCACTGAATTTACTCCATTGAAGATGCACCACATTTTTTTTTCATTCCTCAATTGTGGGGCATCTAAGTTGTTTCCAGGTTCTTGCTATTATAAATAATGCCACTATAAACATAATTGAGTGTCTTTGTGGTTTAAATGATTATCCATGGGCATTGTTGGGTATTGAGGTAGAGTGACTCCCAATTTTATGAAAAACTGTCATACTGATTTCCAAAGTGGTTATACAAGTGTGCACTCCCACCAATAATGGAGGAGTGTTTTCCTTACTCGATATCCTCTCTAACATAGCCTGTCATTAGTGTTTTTGATCTTAGCCATTCTGACAGGTTTAAAATGGTATCTCAGAGTCATTTTGACTTGCATTTCTTTGATAGCTAAGGATGTTGAATAATTCAAGTATATCTTAGCCATTTAAAATTCTTCTGTTGAAAATTTTTAAGTTTAGATCTGTACCCCATTTTTAAATTAAGTTATTTGGTATTTTGGTGTCTAGTTTTCTGAGTTTTTATATACTTTGGAGATCAGCTCTCTGATGTGGGGTTGGTGAAGATCTTTTCCCATTCTGTAGTCTGCTGTTTTGTCTTATTGACGATGTCCTTTGTCTTACAGAATCTTTTCAGTTTCAGGAGGTCCCATTTATTATCAGTCTCAGTATCTGTGCTGCTGGTGTTATAATCAGGAAGTAGTTTCTTGTGCCAATGTGTTCAAGGCTACTTCTGCCTTCTTCTATCAGCTCCCGTGGATTTTTGTAGAGATGTTCGATCCACTTGGACTTAAGTTTTGTGCAGACTAATAGATATGGATCTGCTTATATTCTTCTAGATGCTGCCTTCCAGTTATGCCAGCATCATTTGTTGAATATGCTCTTATTTTTCCATTGTTTTTTTTAATTCTTTATCAAAAATAGGGTGTTTATAGATGTGTGAATTTATGTCAGTCTTTTGATTTTATTCCAATGATCCACAGGTCTGTTTTTATGCCAATACCAAACTGTTTTTATTACTATATCTTTATAGTATAGCTTGAAGTCAGGCATGGTGATACCTCCTGAAGTTCCTTTATTGTAAAGATTTGTTTTGGTTATCCTGAGTTTTTTGCATTTCCATATGAAGTTGAATATTGTTCTTTTGATGTCTATGAAGAGTTTTGTTGGTGTTTTGGTGGAGATTGCACTACATCTATACTTTGCTTTTGTTAAGATTGTGATCTTTATGATGTTAATCTTATTGTTCTATGAGCATGGGAGATCTTTCTGTTTTCTTATCTCTTCCCCAATTGTATTGTTCAAAGCTTAAAATTCTTTTTTTTGGTTTTTTGAGACAGGGTTTCTCTATGGCATTGGAGCCTGTCCTGGAACTAGCTCTTGAAGACCAGGCTGGACTTGAACTCACAGAGATTCTCCTGCCTCTGCCTCCCAAGTGCTGGGATTAAAGGCATGCGCCACCACCACCCAGCCAAAGCTTAAAATTCTTGTCAAATAGGTCTTTCACTTGTTTTGTTGGGGTTACATCAAAATATTTTATAGTATTTGTGGTTATTGTAAATGGTGTTGTTTCTCTGATTCTTTCTCAGTTCATCATTTGTATATAAAAGACCTACAGACTTTTTTGAGTTAATTGTGTATTCAGCCACATTACTCAAGGTATTTATCAGCTATAGAACTTCCCTGGTAGAATATTTGGGGTCACTTAGGTAAACTATCATATCATATGCAAATAGTGAAAAAATGATGTCTTCCTTTCCAATTTGTATCCCCTTGATCACCTTTTGTTGTTTTACTGCTCTAGCTAGCACCTCTAGCACTATATTCAGTAGATATAGGGAGAGTGGACAGCCCTGTCTTGTGACCCCCAACCCTAAAATTATTTTTGTAGCTATTTTCTAATTATAATTATGCTACTGTTATTAACTGTAATATAAATATTTGACAAGTAGGTTATCTTATCTGTGACCTCTGTGGAAGGGTCATTGATCCAAGTCATAAGTTGAGAACCACTGAGCCTATAACATTTATAGCTATAGGTTCTTGTCCTAATATTGGTAGCAGATATGGATTTAATCATATGGAGTGGATTTAAGTTTAATCAGTAACTGGCTACTCCCAGGACATTTATACACTTGATGTACCAGTAGACATATTTTACCAATTTAGTCTTTATTCTAGATTGCATAGTTCAAGACTGGGTAAAACTGACAATCCTATCCAATAGCGAGATGTAGTGACATTTCGTAAATAAATCTTGCCTGAAGATCAAAGAGGAAAACAACCCCATGAGTCAGCCTTACAGTCCAGGCAGTAGTAACACACACCTTAAATCCCAGTAACCATACTAGTTGCCATAGAAACTGGGTGGTGCATGTTTTTAACCCCAGTGGTGCTTACCTTTAATTCCAGTGGTGCACAACTTTCTTCCCAAAACTGGAGATGATTATAAAATGGGAGGAGATAGGTCTCAGTCATCATCTTATTCTGAGATTGCTGGAGGCTGGTTTACCATTTTTGACTGAGGATGAGGTAAGACCCAGTGCTTGACTGCCTTGCTTTTGGAATCTTCAGGTTGAACTCCAGTATCTATTTCTGCATGTTCCTTAATTGTGTTTCAATCAAACCATAATTAACTGGATACTCCCATAACATTTGTACCCTTGATGTACCAGTGGATACATCTTACCAAGTTAGTAATTTTATAGATTGCAGGATTCATGACTGGGTAAAACTAACGACACCATTTCCTATCTTATAGCATGTACAGCACCTTCCACTGCTATGAATGCTAGACCCTAGAGACAAGGCTTTCATGTCTATACATGATTTCTCCCTGTTGTTTGATTCAAGTATGTGGTGTCTTCAGTAACAGGATTCCACCATTAGGTTCTGAAGGATAATAAAATTTATTATTTTAGTATTGAGCTCTGGGTAAACAGAAAAAGTGTGACATATATTTTATGAATATAGTATCACTACATCAGAAAGACTTACTAAAGGAAAGCTGCTTCCTCCTATTTAAGAAAATAAAATCTCTGATCTGGTTGGTTCCCTAGCATTCCGATTGTGCAAACCTACCATCTGGCTAAGGGACCACCTTTTAGGAATCTGATCCACCTTAAGCTACGGATAAAGGAGAACAATGATTCCTTTAATGAGATAACGTAGTTTTACCTCCCAGAATCCACCCTCTCACACTGAGCTTACAGAACTGCAGTCATGCAGTTTTGTAAGTTTGCCCACTTTTCTCAATTACTTAGGCAATGGAATGTCACTTATTTTTGTAAGTTTGCCCACTTTTCTGAATTACTTAGACAATGGAATGTCACTTATTTTCTTTCTCTGTTCTTAGCTTGCTTTCCCTGATACTTGGGTTCTGTTCTTTCTCTAAAACTTCCATTTCCACCATCATGTCTGCTTGGCTTCTCTCATCTCCCTCATCCAGTATGCTACCGAGATTTACAGTGTTGCTGACCTGGTATTGTTCATTCCAACTCAAATAAAATTTTCCTCAAGCTTTCTGCTGTAAGCGTTCTTAAATTTGTCATTAGTCACACTGAAACCAAAGGAGGGGATACCAATTTTCCTGGTAGCTTGCAACAACAATGCCAGGTTTCCTGAAAATTTCCAGGAAAAATAATGACACACATTCAGACGCACACAGGTGCACACAAACACACACACAAACTTCTGCCCATTAGAAATGAAGACTCATATCTGTAATACACAAACTATGAATCCAGAGGCATGAGAATGAGAGGTGCAGATTCTAGTATAAACCTCAGTAAAGTCATACAGTAAATGTCCCTTTGAGAGAGCAAATCCTCTCTGGTCAGCCTTTTGTTCTATTCAGGCTTTAACATACTGAATGAAACAAAATCACATTGCTGGAGAATTCTTCACTCATTCCAATTCAAACACTAATCTCTTAACAAAAGCTCTTAAGAGCATGTCTAGAATAACATTTAAGCCAATTACTGGATATCTGGTAGTCTGATCAAGTTGACATACAAGATTGTCATTTTTGAATACATTAAATGGATTATATAATTCCAGAAGCATGTACCTCTTGCCAGCATTTACCTTTGCCCTACTACCCTAGAATACATTATGCTGTTACTGCCCACCTGTGTGTGTTTGCATTCACTCCCAGCCCCACTCATCATTATTGACAGCTCTGTTTATCCACAATTATTTTTCACCTACAGTACTGTTGCAACACATTAGTGAATTTCTTTTGATGGTGATCTATTTTTTTGTCTTTCTTTATAGAATTGTTAGCTGGGGTGTGGGGCAGGGATTGTAGCTTCATGTAGAGAATTTATACACTGTCTTTTTGATTGGGTAGATTTGTTTTTGTGTTTTTTTTCCACAGCACAATCAATGCTTCTCTAGTTCCATTCTGTTGTGTGTGTTCTCTAAATTATCTGCCAGTGGCCTTTAATTCATGTGTAGAATAGTAGTCAAGGTAGCCGAAATACCTACCTTCTCCTGTCACTTGATGATTTCTAAAGGTAAATGCCTACTTTTCTTAGTTTCTAGCTGGATTTCTGACAGGTGGGTCTGGGCTTTTCATAATTTGTGCACAATAATCAAGCATAACATTTCTGGCTATTTCATCTTTCTTATAGTTTCCTTTGGGAATTCAAGTTTTTATAACATTGTAAACATAACCCTGTCCTTTTTTTGTATCTCATAAAGCCTTTTGATATCTGTCTCTGTGTATCTCTCTCTCTTTCTCTCTGCATCTATCTCTCTCTTCCTTTATGCACTCCTTCATTTCCTGAAAATCAGTTCATTTTTATACTGTCCATTTCTCATTGAATCAGATCCTCCCATTCAGCTTTTTATAATTCTCATCACTTTGTGAAGAATGTTTGTTTCTCTTTTAAATTTTTAAATATATATATATATATTATTTGTTTCCTTTTATACCCTGACTGCTGTTAACCCCTCCTTTCTCTCCTCCTAGTCCCTCCCAACCCCATCTGCCTTTTGCCCAACCCCCATCCACTCTTCTTCAATTTCTATTCAGAGGAGGGCAGACCGCCCATGGATATCACCCAAACACGGCATTCAAGTTAAAGACTGGACAAGACAGCACAGTATGAAAACAAGGACTCCAAAAGGCAGCATAAGAGTCAGAGACAGCCCCTGCTCTCACTGTTAGGAGACCCACAAGGGACCAAGCTACACAACTGTAACATATATGCACAGTGACTAGTTCAGTCCCACAAGGGCTCTGCGGTTGTTAATTCAGGTTCTGTGAGCCCCTATGAGCCCAGGTGAGTTGATTGATTCTGTGAGTTTTCTTGTGATGACCTTGAGCCCTCTGGTTCCTACAATCCTTCTTCCCCCTCTTCTGCAGGATTGCCTAATGTTTGGTTATGAATCTATATCTATTTCCATCAGTTGCTGGATGAAACCTCTCTGAAGACCTTTGGGTTAGCCACTATTCTATGAGTATAGCAGAATAGTGCTAGAAATCATTTCATTGATTATGCTTTTTTCCATTCATTTTTGATTATATTCTAGGTACCTGGGCTATCCAGCCTCTGGGTCCCGACTTTCCAGGCAGTGTCTGGAAATGGTGTGCTCTCTCTCTCATGATATAGGTCTCGAGCTGGGTCAAACGTTGGTTGGCCACTCCCACAATTTCTGTGTCGCCTATATCCCAGCACCTTCCATAGACAGGGCAGACTGTAAGCCAAAGGTTGTACTGCTGAGTTGGTATCCCAATCATTTCCTCCACTGGAAGTCTTGCCTGATTAAAGGAGACTCCAGTATCCGCCCACTGCTAGGAGTCTTAACTAGGGTCAGTCACCTTCTTAGATTCCTGGGAATTTCCATTGTGCTGGGTTTCTAGATCCTCTGCTGGATGCTTCATCCCCAGTTTCAGCTGTCTCTCACAGTACTGCTTAGCTCCATTCTCCCCTCTTCTTGATTCCTACTCTTCCCATTGTCCCCTCACCCTTTCCTCCACCCATGATGTCTATTATATTTCCCCTTCCTGGGAATATTCATAAGTGCCCCCTCAAGCTCCCCTTGTTACTTTGCTTCTCTGGGTCTGTGGATTGTACCATAATTATCCTTCACTTTATAACAAATATCCACTGATAAGTGAGTATGTGCCATGTTTGTCTTCCTGAGTCTGGGTTTTACTTATGATTTTTTCTATAAAATATCCATGTTTTAAAAGTTTCTGTGAGCATGCATTATATACACTTGCTTTACATTCCTCACCTAATGTTTATAATTTTCAATATTACTGATTTTCATTCACTTTATCTATTTTCATGTGTGTAGGTTACTGTGTATGTTGTACGCATAAGTATTATTTTGATGATTATTGCTGGACATTTTCAGTTGGCTATTTGTGACATTGGTTAAAAGTAAGCTCCTTTGACAGTGTTTACAGATTTTACAATAACAGCACTTTGGGAGTCTCACTGTCACAAGATCATTTAGGATAGAATTAGGTACTTGATAATTTTCATGCTGCAAGTCACAAATTCAGAGAACCATCCTACCAGAAGATTGTTTGGCATTAACTTCTGAGGGATAATGTTTCTGAGGGATGGAATTCAGAACAAGAAGAACACTTGCCAAATGTTTTTTTCAAAGACAGACCATTACCCATTCACACTTCTTTGCTGTTCTTCCTATGTTCCTATATTTAGTCATAGATATTTTATTTGACTCCTTCATGAATGATCCTAATTTTTTTAATACCTCTTTTTCTTTTGAGCATCAGTATAGGTGACTAAGATTTTCATGGTTTAAGAGAAGCTCTGATAATGGTCCATATTCACTATCCAAGATTTCTGTACTCACTTCATATTTTAGCTTGATAGATTTCTTATGTAATCATCGACATATATATTTACATATGAAATTTATATTCATTATAAAGAGTTTAGTGGTAAATGTAGAAAGGACTGATATTTATTTACCAAAGTCAAATATGATGGGCAATCTCAGTTTTGCAGTTGATGGGATCCAGAATCAAATGGAGACAGGCCTCTAGGTATGGAATTATCTTGATTAGGTCACTTAAGTGGGTAAGATATACAAACTGTACATGATACCATTCCTTGGACTGTAATCATGGATTAAAAAGAGAAAGAACTGAATATAGGCATTCATTGCTGTCTACTTCTTAATTAAGGATGTCATGTGCCTAGTTACCTCAAGCCACAGACCCTCTGAATGTCCACAAGGAAGCCTTGCAACCAGTGAGTAGACACAAAACCAGCCTTCCCTTGCTTTACTCGGGGTATTTTATTAGAGAAACTGAAAAGTAGTGAAGATGGAAGATTGGTGTAGAGAAGTGTGGCCACTGTAGATATAGCTGACAATGTTGTTCTTTGGCTTTTAGAATAATTTTGCAGCTGGGTATATATGAGATTGGTAATTTTGCTTGAAAAACCACTAGTGTCCCAGAAGCAGAACTTGTTTTTAATTAAAACTGTATTATAAAAACTTGCAAACACAACTAGCAATTAAAAAACTCACAAATTAAAACTATTTTGAGATATCAATTCACTGCGGTATGTATGGCTATCATCACAAAACCTGGCAACAAATACTGAAGATGTGGGAATTGATGGACAGTTTGGAAATTTTACAAATAATACAAAATAGAATTACCATAGGACCCAGTTTTTTCATTCCTGAACATATATCCAGAGAACTCCATATTCAACCAAAGAGTTATTTTTGCTCCTTTTTCTGTTCTACCAAGGAAATAGAGCCAATATATTTTCATCTGTCAAAAGAAAAATCAGTAATGAAAATCTGAGATATATACATATATGTGTGTGCTTTACATAATGCACATATATTATATATACTTATATATGTCATACTCAAAAATATACATACATACACTTATATACCCTAAGATATATGTACCAAACATTCAAATTGTGTATATTATACAAACACACACATATATACATATATGTATATGATAAAATAAGAATTTTAGTCTTTACCTTTGTATTTTGAAAGCTTATCATTCACTCATTTTTTTTAATTTTCCTGGAGTTCTCAGGTAAGCTATTACTTTGGGTCTCAGGTGAGCCTTGAAATTTTGGATTTGAAAGTTGTTGCAATTGTTCATCTCTGTTGGGACTTTTAAGGTTGGACACAATGAAATTTTGCAGTCTGAGATGCTCCTGAGAATACTGGGTCCAGGAAGAAAGGTGTGACTAACAAGTGAGGTGTTTGAGTGTCAACTTGATAAGGGATAGAGCTGTAACAGTTACTATTAATTATCATCTTTGTGAACCTAGTATTATTTGGGATATAGGCCTCTGGCTACATGTGTGGAAGATAATATTGATTATAGTAGTTGATAAGGGAAGGACCACTTTAATTGTGAGTGGCATCCTTCTCTGGGTGGAGGATCCTGTACTGTCAAAACAGAGAAACAATACTTCGTTCTCTCTTCTGATTTTCAGTGTGATGTGATCAGTTGATGTGGTCAGCTGCTTCAAGCTCTTTCTGCCTCAAATTCCCATCATGTTGTTCTATATCAATGGTTCTCAATCTTCCTAATACTGCACCTTTTAATAAAGTTCCTCATGTTATGGCAGCCCCCATGTGTAAAATTATTTTTGTTGCTCCTTCATAACTTTAATTTTGCAACTGTTATGAATTGCAATGCAAAAAATTGATATGCAGAATATCTGATATGCAATCCCTGTGAAAGTGCCATCTGATCTTCAAAGGGGTCGTGACCCATGGGTTGACAACGGCTGATCTATACCCTGAAACTGTGATGCAGGAAAAGAAAAACAAACTTTCTTCCTTAACTTGCTTTTGTCGGTGTATTTACACCGTAGCAACAGCAAAGAATTTATGAAATAAAATAGAATGGCAACATATCAATAATTTTAACAGAAATGAAATAATATATGTGCTTGTTAAATAGGTAGAAATATGAAGAGGCAAAATATGAACACTGTGGCAATCAGTAGATAATAATGACTGAAAAAAGATCCAGACCTGGTCTGCACAATGAAATGATCATGGTAGTGTTATTAGAAGTCACAAGTTTAGTAGAGGTGGGATCTTCTGACTTGAGACTGTTTCCAGAAAGGAAAGCTACCTTAGATGTGTCTGAATCTCCCCAGGACCCCATGGATCCACATACTTTAATAGCATTATGAAAAAAAAAAAGGTGTCCAGCAAAGCAACCACGAATTTTCTGGGATCTGGAAAAAATCAGGATGTAAACTCTCTACATCACCAGCACATGGATATCCGGTAGGAGTGCCAGTCGTCACGTGTTGTGGTTCTAAGGGAGGAGGATTAACTAGGCCTGTGCGGTCACGGAATCTCCTGGCATCCAGGAAAATTGCAACACAACAATAAAAGGAGTAAGACACAGGGAGCATTGTTTTACCGATTTCAATGTTTACATCCAGATTTTCAAGTATTTCCTATTATTAAAGCCTCACAATAACCAATCCACTTTACAGGACGTATTTGCAGAATTCGGATCTCAATCCTAGTGATGACACGAAGCAAAATTATCCTACTGACAAGCACAAAAACATCCTGTATTCCTAGAAAAACGCATTCCTAGTCAGATTCCCACGGACATTACTCTCCAAGGATGTGGCCAAACAGAGCCATTAGAAGACTTGTAATGGGACTAACACACAGTAAAAACTCACTGCGTGTCAGTGAAACTGTAGCTCCATCGGTGCGGAGTCCATAGAGTTCTCTGGAATGTTAACTTTCAGTTCTTCAGGACACCCTTTCTCTCCATATTACAGTTTTTTGGCATCTTCAGTCGAAAGTGGAGGCTGGGGGTTTCCACTGCTGAGCAGCAGAGCCACATGCGCTTATGCTGCTCCCTCAAGGCAGTGGGCAATGGGCAGAAACCTGTCATCCCAGAGAAGCGGTTCACTGACTTCCACTCAGAGAGCTCTCAGTGGCATCATGAACTACCATTAGCACGGCTGGTTTGTCTTCCTTATGATTCTGGAACACAGACTTTCAAGGAGCTTTTGAAGGAAGTCTACCACCTCGGTCTTTCCTTCAACATGCAGTTATTTTGAAAATACTGAGATTATTTTTGGCAAATTTTTACTCTGGCACAGAATTATTTTTGCACCACTTCAACCTTTGCTTTGTTAAATAACTAACTTGTCTTTATTTATTGTGAAAATTGTTAACGTGTGTGTGTGTGTGCACGTGTGAGCTCATGTGTGCACACGCACACGTAATATTGGGCAATAGTGTATGTAGGGTTAGAGGACAACTGCTGGACTTAGTTCTCCTGTTCCATCTTTATGTGCATTTCAGGGACCCCGCTCAGGCTTGTGTAGCAGTTCCTATATACACTGAGGACTCTCAGAACCGGAACTTCATATTAACTATATGGAGAGAGGAAATAATTCCTATTTTTTTAAAAAAAGAATTTTTTACTGCGTCTAAAGGAAATACTGTGTATGTCGACAGCATCACTATTTGGGCTCGCCATAAGCCTCAGATCCACTGTGTAGTGAACAAAGTGTGAGTCAGTCTTCATATCAGTAACCCTTCTCCTAGACAGAAACCTTGTTCTGTGTTTTGTTGCCTGGCTCTCCATACTTGGACTCTGCGTCCAGGTGTGGCTTTATGTAACTACCAGGAATAGCCATAAAGGGTTATGAGCATGTTGAAACCTATGGAGACCAGTTCATATCTTAGATGCTTACCAACTAAAAGAGTTTAAGAAATTGTTAAGGAATTTTAGCAAAAAATCCATTTATAGTGTAAATGATTAAATCAGTGTGAAGTAATAGGACTTTATTTGTCCAATCTTAATGTAATACAAAACTTTATCATAAAGGTATAATCAATTTTATACATATTCATATAAGAGGCATTTAGAAAGTAATTGTAAGCTCCTGTGAATTTCTTATTATCTTAACTAAAGTAAATTAAATTTATTTCAAAATGTAATTACATATTCAAATATTGACATAAATTATATGTGCTATATAAATATTATTAATGTAAAATATTGATGTTAATAATAATATTATCATGCATTATTGTAAGTTTTGGTTTCATGTCATATATCAAAAAAGATGTCATTACCTTTAATGTGATTAAATGAACTTTCAAATTTCCAGTGAACTTACACTTTCACTAGGATAAATGTTCAAACTATAGTTTTGTGTCTAAACTATAACTCCATGGAGAGATTCTCACCTTTAATTCTTATATTGTTTTTTATGTCTAACCACAAAAATATAATTTTCAATATTTTTCTAATTGGGGGCAAGATTGAAATTAATTAAAACTGGTTAAAATTATCTACTTGCATATTTCTATACCACATTATTTTGTTCTGATTTTTGTTGATATATTTGCTTATAGTTTTAGGCTGAAATTACAAATGAACACATTATTCGTTATACTTTTTGTATTCTCTTCCAATGAACTGATAGTGTCTGTGATAACATTAATTCATGATTTGTTATAATCAGCAAATGGCTTTCCTCTCAATTCTATCAGTAATTTTTACTAATTTTCAGAGGATAAAATTTCATATTTAAGTCTAAGAATTGTGTTACTTGTATTAACTTCTTTTCTGCTTCTGTATATATTAAACACACTAAATCAATATAATTTATATAACTTTATTTGACTAAAATAATGATTTCTTTTTGAGCATTATTTAATATTTGCTTTGTGAATTACCTTAAATCATTGCATATGAACTACTGTCTTCTGGAATATTTCCCTCCCTCCAACTTTTCCCTCTTTTTCTCTCCCTTCCTTCCTCCTTTCTTCCTATCTTCTTTCCAGCTTCATATTATACTGCAGAATATGCTCTTTTATACTTTTACAATACATCTTCTTTAAATTATGATTCAGAAACTGATGGTTGAATAAAATTGAAGAGTCTTATACTAGTTCATTTTTTACATAGAAGTGATTATTTCTATTTCATGAAGTTGGTTTCTTTTTTCATTCCAAGTTATTGAGACCATCGGCATTTAGATCACAATGAATCATGAGTGCAGACTCATACACTTTTATCACCAGAATGAAAAGTGTGTGTGTGTGTGTGTGTGTGTGTGTGTGTATTTTCTTGACAAAAGTATAAGGATGCATTATTTGGTGTGTGGTTAACTACAACAAAGACTTCTATTGATGTAGAATGTATCTTTCTTCCTGGGGAGTGAAAGACATTTTCCACTTATTCTTTGTACTCCCCTTTTGTTCAAATAATACAGGAATCTGCTTGCAGGTGGGTGTAATTGGAAGCCAAAACGAGTTTCTCTAAAGATTTCCTGGGTCACTTTCCCAGGGCAGAAGTTACCAGCCCCTGTAGGTCTATGATTCAGGCATACAAAGTGTGCAAGGAATTGTCAGAAATTCCTAACTCACTTCTTTCCCCTATTTCTTTGCAAAAAAAAAAAGTACCCCAGCAGGAAAAAAAATCAATATCAACCATTTTCCTCACAAAAAATATTCTTTGATATATTAATGTGTTATTTCTCTTCATTTAAATTTCAGAGCCATTTTGAATGACTTGTAAATCAATGCTCATAGCTGGGTTTTGGTAGCTGAATTAAGTTTACATATTTAGATTGCCAAAGTTCTGAATGAAGCCAAACTTTCTTGAGCTGTCTTCTTAAATCAGACACAATAATTATGGTCATGTTCCCATATAATTTACTCATTATAACTCCACATTGTTTATGCACATCTCCTCTTCACACACATTTTCATGTGCCTCAGTAGTTCTTTTCCGGCCCCACAGTGACACTTTGGAGGTGAAAATAACTGCTCATTTCAGAGTCCAGATGAATGTCTTTTTAATATCCTTAATAAATTCTAACTTCCTGCTAACAAAGAAATAAATGCAGTCATAACACATTTTACCCTTCAGATTGCCACCACAAAGG
Organism: Ellobius talpinus; assembly: GCA_001685095.1. Taxonomy (NCBI): domain Eukaryota; kingdom Metazoa; phylum Chordata; class Mammalia; order Rodentia; family Cricetidae; genus Ellobius; species Ellobius talpinus. Next base: position 13,388 of record LOJH01022520.1, read on the forward strand.
GACATTTTTCATCAGCCAGCACAGAAGCTATTGCTACCATGTGGTAGATTGTCCAGTGTATATAAGCTGTATTTTCTGAATACATTTTGAATGTGTAGTTAAAAAACTGTCAAGTGTACTTACAAAAGGTAGATCGTATACACACACTCACACACACACACACAGTGCAGTATTTTGAAAGTGTATTGCAGAGTGTTTCCAGATATAAGAAGTAACCTTGAAACCTATGAAAGAAGGATCATGTCTCAGAAATCCTTAGAGCAGAGTAGGAATCTTCCCCTAAAGCAGTGGTTCTCAGTCCTCCTAACGCTTTAATGCTCACTACAGTTCCTCATGTTTTGGCGACATACAACCATAACATTATTTTCATTGCTACTTCATAACTGTAATTTTCTGCTGTTATAATATATGAGGTAAATATCTGGTATGGGGATATCTGCTCTGCAACCCCTGTGGAAGGGGCATTTAACCCCAAAAGGGTTTGTGACCCACTGATTGAGAACCGCTGCCCTATAGCTTCGGCTTTGGACTTGCTCCCCTAGTTGTTCTTCTGGAAGGGCTATTACAAGAATGTTTTTTTGACATTTTTCAAAGGTTTCTCTCTATTGTTCTAATAGGCCCATCATCATCCATTTACACAATGCATTCTAAAAATTCTAAGTTCTATGAAGCAATGACTCTGATGGCTTCAACTTTTGCTTTCTCCCTCGCCTTGGGATACACAGGAGCTTGTGTACAATTACTGCATCAATGCATTCTTTATCAACAAAGTTGGTTCAGTTCTCAGTGAACAAAAATAGGTAAAAAATAAGATAAAATTCTATTTAATTGCACATAGGTTACATCAAGAAAAACATAGTTTTCTCTAAAAGAAAATAGTGTAAGAAACTGAATTTTCTTCCATTTGATTTTCAGATGAGAAGACACACAGATTCCATGAATTTAAACCAGAGGAGTGTTTCTCTGCAACTACAGGCAGACGGATACAGGCATGTCCGTTTTGAAGCCTCTCCGAGTCCTGACTTGTTTCTTCTCAAGAGACTCTCAGTACTGACAAGTGACCTCTTTACCTTGTATTGGACATATTGATCCAGAAACTGCTCACAAAACCTGCCCTGATTTTCTGCCTTCCAAATCACACAGGACTGCTGTGTTGACCTCCAGTCTCTCCAGCGAGGTAGAGTGTTCTGCTACCCTCTGGCGTGTGATGGATATGCCCTGACCCCATGATATTTGATGTTTAGAATCAAATGTTCTCACTATGCACAACACTAAAAGAACAACACTATTCCCTCTTAATAGCTAAATCTCCATTACAGAAATAAATGCAGTGTTTCTAATAATTATAAGTATCTAAGGAATGAAACAATTAGAAATACTCCTGCAAATGGCAGAGAGGTGGTTTTCAGCGTCCACCTAGGGAACACAGTTAATTTAATAGGAAAAAGAAAAATTCACCATACAGGAGACATTTTGTGTACCTTATGTGGAAATAAGCATTTGAAGTTTTATTAGCCAGTCTTTTAGAAATATATAGTATTTGGATAAATATCTGACTCTTTCTTATTAAGGGAACAGAATTTGATCTCTGATGCGTGTCAAAGTTACTTAGA
>LOJH01022521.1:9039-19870 GCA_001685095.1 Ellobius talpinus
CACACACACACACACACACACACACACACACACACACACACACACACAAAAAGAGTACAACAGGGTGTTCGGTAACCCTTGACTTCTTCCTTCCTCCTGGAAACTCAATTCTTCACGAAAGTGCTAGTGTTTATCTCAACCTTAAACAGACTCTGTGTGGGGTCAGATACGGAGGCATGGGTTGGCAGGGTGCTTCTAGCCGCAGTTCATGATGAAGCCAGCAGTCCTTGAGAATCAGAAGTTTCCAGAATGGAGTTGTTATCCAGGGCAGTGACCATCCAAGAATGCCAGACTAAGGAACAACGACATCTTGTTTTCTGATTTAAAGAGAAAAAAAGAAGATGCTTTTGGCAAATTCCTACTTTAGGGCCAGTTCCCTAAAGTATGCAGGAAGGAGGAGGACAAAGAGAAGGGGTGAGTTTGGAGAAGGGAAACCCTGTGCCTTAGACTCTCCTCCTGACTCCATAGAGCTCCCCCAGAAGAGAAACACACAAGACTTCCCCACACTTATGCTGTGTTCTGACAGTACTCCTGCTGCGCCTCGATGTTCTTACTCCCCAGGTCCTTAGAGGCCTTTTAGAAATAATATTCTAATCTGAGGAAAGCTGAAGGACAGAGAATTTCTTCTCGCAGCGTAGTGAACCAAGCTGTCTGCTTGCTACTTGACAAAACCAATGACTCAGGGAAAGTACTTGGACAAAGGAAAAAATTTGTTTGGAAAGCCGAGGAAACAAAGAGGCTAACTCATGCCAATAAAAACCATCTGGTGTGGAGGGGCTTTGTAGAGAGAGAGAAGCAGAGCAATAAACAAGAAAGAACTATCCGCTGAGGACATTTTTAAAACGAAAACTTGATGCTGGGTGATTTCCTGGTGCCACTTCAGAGGCCTTAGTTGTTTTAGTTACTCTTAATCTTGATGTTTTTGGCCTTGGAAGGGAAGGAAGTTTAAGTCAAATCAACCTTGGTCTAGACAAAGTAGCTCTTAATGACTAATATATCTGCATGCAGACTTGGGCAGAAATGGTCTGAATCAAGATTAAGGTAGCAAAGAACGCAGAGACCTTGTGAAGATGACGTTGTTACTGGATCTTGCTCTGTTTCCCCTCAGTGCCCCAGTCCTTGTGTTCTCTATTGAGTGAATTCAGGTAAGACACACAGAGTGTAGCATAGAAAATAGAGCTTTATGTGTAATAATTAGGGTTGAGGGTGAGCAATGGCCAAAGAGCCATAGTAGAGGAAAGCACTCTCACACAGTGAGAATGGACAGTGTCCGAAGAGACCATTGTGGAGGGCGCATTCTCAAGGGGAAGGAATGGACAATGGTCAGGGGGACTGTATGTATCAGCCTACATGTTTAGGGAGGCTGTTACATGATGGCTGTAAATGACCAAACAGCACTTGACTGGGCATGCTGGGGCTCTTTCCTCGGTCCTAGCTCACTTCCATTCTTGGCAGAGCCTTCACTCTTTCTTAACGAGTTATCTACTTCTATCCCACGCCTAATTTAAAAGGCACAGTTTTCTCCTGTTTCTCCTGGTGGCTGCCAGGATCTCCGCCCATCCTGTTCTATGTTTCCCTCTTAAATTAATAAAAATTTCCTCAAGATTCCTGTTCATTCCACTTCTAAATTCTTTTATTAAAAAAGATTTTATTACTGTCCCCCCATGTGTATTTAAGTGCACATCCATGAGCTTGCCTGGGAGGCCAGGAAGAGGGTGTCTGAGCCCCTGGAGTTGGAGTCACCAGTGGTTTGTGAACTGACATCAGCACAGGGAACCAAATGCTGATTTTTTCTGGAAGAACTGCAGGTGTGTAACCACTAAGTCATCTCTCAGCCTCTAAATTCTTTTAATTAGGGAGACGAAGTTCCCATGGGAACTTCAGTTTCCCCAGTAACAAAATAACAACAAATGCTAGCAAAGAACCCTTCTGTGCTGCTGGTGAGAATGTGAACTTTTGCAGCTGCTGTGAGAAGCCAAGGGGAAAACAACAGAAACCACGGCATGGTTACAGCTTTGCTGATGTAGGTATATACAGCTAAAGACACCATGTCCTACCGCAGACATACTGCGCATCTGCGTTTACCGCGGCGGTACTCATAACAGCCAAGGGATGGAGTCGGCCTGGAGCTCTGTCAGTAGACAAATGGGTAACAAAATGTGGCATTACAGCGGAATTTTATTCTGCCACAAAGAACAGTGAGTCAATCGTGACATTTGCAGGAAAATGAGTTTAAGACTTTCAGAAAGACAAATACCCCATGTTTTCTCTCATAAGCAATCCCTAGATCAGCACTTATATATGTGTGTATGGGTATGGGAAGGAGGTATGGGTCATGAAGTTAGAAATGGGACCATGAGGAGGGAAGACGGGATCTTCAGGAGAGTAGAAAGACGATTGAAATCATGTGACATTAAAGCCACAAGGTGTGGGGTGGGGTGTGTGTGTGTCTATCCAGTAGGGGTCAGGCAAGGAAGTGGGGAGGCGGGTGGTGAAGGAGAGGCAATAGGAAGGAAGTATGCATAACAATGCTATAATGAAGCTCATTAAGTCTCAAGGCAATTTTAAGTTTTTCAGAAGTTATATTGTCCCTGGCTTCACTGGAAAAGAAAAGAAAAGAAAAAGAAAGAAAAGAAAAAGGGCACTTGGGACCCAGAGAAGGATACTTTTCAAATTTACACAGCTAAAAGTTTGAGATCTGATTGATCACAACTATTTCCACAGGAAGGCACCTTTCCTTCTCCCGATTGCTGAAATTCACAGCAGTCTGAGTTCCAAGATAGTACAGGAAGATGATTGCCCCTCTGCGGCCGCCGTAGCCTAACAGGAAACGTTATTCGTCCCGCTATTTGCTGCGTTGGACTTGGACCGGCCGGCTGAGCCTGGGGATGGCTGACTCTGCGAGCTTACGAATGCAGCTGTGCACGGAACAATTCGGCTCCCGAGCCCCACGCGGCTGCCGCGCTGCCGCCGACGGGAGCCTGCAGTGGGACGGGGCTCGGCGCTGGGGCTGGCTCTCCGGGGCTCCGACAGCGAAACCCGAGCAGGACGCGGGAAGCGGGGGACCCTGGGCAGCGCTGCCAGCGCTTTCGGGCCTCAGAGCGGTGCTGCTGCCTCAGGGCTTCCCAGATAGCGTCAGTCCGGATTACCTGCCCTACCAGCTGTGGGATTCGGTGCAGGTGCGGCCGGCCGACTGCCGTGGGGTCTGGGCGTGTCGGCGGTTTATAGCTGGGGACCAGAGGAACAGGCCCCTGCGGTCTGCATTTGCACATGGAAGGCTGGGTGCACCGCAGAGTCCTGACAGTTTTCCAGGTCACACACCACCGGTGAGAGCTGGTATAGTAGGTTTCCCTGTTCCTGCGACCACCCCTCACTCCGCTTCTTCTCTCTCCAGGCCTTTGCTTCCAGCCTCTCCGGCTCCCTAGCCACCCAGGCAGTGTTGCAGGGCTTAGGGGTAGGCGACGCAAAAGCCTCTGTTTCAGCTGCCACGTCTACCTGGCTCCTGAAAGGTGAGCCAGAGCCCGGGAGCCTTACCTGTTGGTCTCACACACACACCCGCCTTCTCTCTCTAGCCTCTGATTCCTCCACTGCAAACCCTAGTACTGCCCTTCCGCAGCGTTCTGACCTCCGACAGTGACTCTGGTGTGTGTTTGTGAGTGGTCTGCTGTCTGACGAGACTGCACACAGAAGCCGCGTGTCCCCATGCCTAGAACAATATTCTCGTTGCGCGTTGAGTACGGTCATCAGTGAATGAGCCCAAAAGACACAACTTGTTACCCTTGCAAACTTCAGAATCTGGATCCCTCATCCTTAAATTAACTTTAAACCTACTTTGTGAGGAATTGCATAAAAATGCAGTTTATTACATTAAGCTGCCAGCTTCTCAGGAAGGTGAAAATTAGATACTTCAAGTTGGGGAAAAGGGAATGTAGCTGGTCCTAAACTGGTAAGGTTAAAATGTATTCTGACTCCCCGGTGTAGAAGACGGTGCTGTTAGTGATGATTACGGTAACCATGTGCCGAGAGTGTATAGCTTTTCGAAAAAAGAAAATCACCAAGAAAAAAAAGATAGTTTAGCACCATGCCACCTAGAGACTGAAGCAGAGAAAAGGGAACTCGCCACATGTTTCACGCTTAGGAGGGCTCAGTCTTCTTGCCTCTGTCCCTGCTGCTCCCAGTGGTATTTGTAAGGGGAGTTCCCGCTGAGCTTTGCAGCTGGTTTGATGCCTTGATCTGCCTTTTGTGGCTGCTACCTTTTATGTCCCTTACTTTCTAGTTTGAAGTGTGTAAATCTTACCTGAGTGTTTCCTAAAGCTTCAAAACCTATGCAAAACTTGGTTGCAGGAGGATTCAGAAAACTGAGAGGTCCTGTGGCTGGGAATTGCTTTGGCTTTTGTCTCTTTGGGGAGCTTTGGATAAGAGGTTTTAGTATGCTAAAGTGTAAACTTTATAACAATAAAAAAGCCTTCTGCAAAGCTAGTTCAAGGGAAGCTGAATCCCCTGCAGCCAAAAAGGCAAAAATCATCCTAAAGTGACCCTGTTTCTTCCACGGACCTGCGTGATCCGTGAACCAAACACCCGACACAACAGGTATTTAAATGAAACCTAGGGGCAAGCGCATCCTGGCCATGTCTTTGGAGAGCCTCCCTGGACCCTTTGGAGATCCGAAGGCTTCTGCCTATGCCTAACTGCTAAAACTGGGCACACTGTAACTAGGGGTCATCTCTTGAAAGAGCATTGTTAGAGCAGAAGGGATCGTTGGCGGCTTGTTCTCATTGTCTTTAACAATACTAATACTACTAGGTGCTGGCCATGTTTTTCTACGGCAGTCTTCACATTTGCTGATTAGACATCATAGTAACTGTAGGACGGGTGTTGCTGTTTTCCCCACTTCATAGCCGCAGAAATAGAAGGCTACCCATAGGTAAGTTGAAGAGTCTGGATTTGAACATAGGCAATTTAGTCCTTTTCACAGAAATCACACTGTGCTGGACTTCATCTTTCCCATTGTTCTCCTGCTAGCCACGTTTCAAAGCTGCAGTTGAAATCTGGGTCAGTATTTTAGCCAGTCTCAATGTTTAGTGTTGTTTCTAAGCATCCCTTTTCCATCAACAGCACTACCATGCCGGTCTAGTCACTGTGGCTCATGGGTGTTGCCGCTGAGTAGAACTGTTAGTGACTTTTCTTCCTTGGTACCTTCTTTCAGACACTGTGAGAGTTAGTCCTTGTATTATTGGCTTATATGTGCTGAACCATCCTTGCCTCTCGGGGATAAAGCCAACTTTATCTTTTTGTTATATACCTGTATTCTGCTTATAAGTATTTTATAGAGGACTTTGCATCTATGTTCATGGGGGAGATTGGCCTGTAGTTACCTTTTTCTGCGGTGTCTGTACTGGTTTTGGTATTGGAGTGACACTGGCTTCTTAGAAGGGGTTTGGAAATGCTCCTTCTGTTTCTGTTTTGCAATACTTCTCCCAATCTTTCACTCTAAGGTTTTGCCCATTTTTGAAGATAGGAGATGTGTCTGATAGACATAGGCTGGTGGATTTTATTTCTTAGTCTATTCAGCTAACCTATGTCTTTTGATTAGAGAGTTGAAATTATTAACATTTAAAGTTATTGTTAAACGGTATGTGATATCGTTGGCATATTTTTGGTTTTTTTTCCTGTTTGTGTTCATAGTCGTATACTGTGTTTCAGTAATTATTGCATCATTTGTTTTTTTTATGGTCTCAGCTGTGCTGAGTCCTCTCTTCAGTCCAAAACATTGCTTCTGGTATTCTCTGTGTGTCTAGTTTAGCATACATGAGTTCTTTTAGCCTGTTTCTTCATGCTTCAACTATGGCAGACTGTTTGGCTGGGTATAAAAGTCTAGGTTGGCAGTAGGTTGAGGGCAATTGCCCCAGGCTTTTCTGGTTTCTGAAGTTTCCATTGGGAAATCAGTTGTTATACTGATGGGTTTTCCTGTATATGTGACTTGTGGTTTTTCTCTTGATGCTTTCAGTAGCTGTCCTCTGTTGTGCATATTAAGTGCTTTAGCTATAGCATGTCCTGGGAGTTTCTTCTCTAGTCTTTTCTCTTTGGCATTCTGTGTGCTCCTTGTATCTGTATTGGTTTATCTTTCCTTTTATTAGGGAATTTTTCTTCTATGATCTTGTTGAAGACCTAGTTTATGCCATTGACCTGGGATTCTTGCGTATTTGTTCCTATAATTCAAAGGTCTGGCCTTTTGATGGTGTCTCACAGTTCTTCCATGTTCCTTTTATATGCTCTTATTTTTTATTTTTTGCATCCTTTGCTTGTGTGATCTAATTCCTCTACTCCATCTTCAGACCTTCTACTTGATCCATTATACTTACAAGGCTTCCCTCCTGAGCTTTCTAATTAGGCTATTGAGTTATTCAATTCCATCTTAATTTCAGCTTGAGTTCTCTTCAATATTTATGACTTTTCACTGAATTAATATTTCAGATACTGAATTGTCTCCATTAGTGTTTTCTTGGACATCATTCAGGCATTTATTGTTATCCTCTTTAGGCAACTGAGCTGTTCTTTGAGTCTTTCTTAAGCTCCTTGAATTCTTTTCTAAAGTTTGTGGTTCTTTTATATTTGTGTCCTGGGTTCATTGGAGAATATTTCTGGAGGACTACTGGATTTGAGTGAGGACGTACTCTGTTGACCTTTTATTTTGCTGTGTTTTCATAATGTGGCCTGAACATGTGGATTTCTTTCTTTGGTTGTGTGTCTAATGTGAGACTATGGCCAGCCTTCAGTTGAGCTGGCCCAGGAGCTTCATGCCTGAATGGGCGGATGAGCTGCTGGACTGGAGCTGGACCTTCAGGTGTGGAGATGTTGTGGAGGTTGATGGGATCAGGGGACCTGAAAGGTGCTGCCTCGCACTGCACATCCAGACGCAGCCTGCAAGTGTGGCAATAGTGCTGGAATGGCTTGGGGTCAGAAACCCGTCAGGCAAAGGCAGTTTGCGAGCTGTGTATCCCATTCTTAACCGCCACTCCTTTGCAGGGATTTTATAGTAGATCCACATATAATTTGTGGATAGGTGATTACCAATTCATCATTAGACTGAGAAATGTCTAGATCTTCAACTCTGCTAATTATAAGACCAAGAAGAGGAAATGAGAATTAAGATTCCTATTCTGGTAGATAGTATTGACTTTCAGATCATAGGTAGGACATTATGTCATTATTTTACCATACTGCCAGTCTCCAGAGTGATGAGGGCCCTAGAGGCTGCTTTTATTGATCCACAGACCTCCCCTTGCTTCTGTCACATGGCCCAAGTTGGATATATGCTCTGTTGATGTAAGTAAGAACTAAAAGGAAGAAATGGAGTCTGTCCCAGTGACTTCCTCTGAATCAGTAATAGTAATCTTGCCATATTCAGAATTAAAAATTTATATAATACAAAAATCTCAAACATAAAAGTTTTGTTTATAATATAATTTTTACTTGAAGGAAGAAGCTCAAGTGAGTTTTAGAAAGTAGGATACCTCTCAAGTTGCTTGGGTGAGTATTCCAGGACCAGGCAAGGGATAGAAATGAAGTAGTGCAGATGGCATAGGAAAGCATTATGCACATAATATCTTTTGAAAGACTGTAGTAGTGAGGGAAGGGCGACCCCATACCCTTCGAGTCCAGGGTTCAGCATGTGTAGTAGAAGGCACACAAGCATGGAGGCTCTGCAAGGGCTGAATGCTCTTATTAGTAAAGAAAGGGGAAGTTCTGCCTACATTTTAATATGGCGGGAAATTCCCAACTGACTTTCTTACAGCCTTGCCTTTGCATTCTCTATTTAAGGGTCTGTGCCCTCAAGCTCAAACAAGAGTCCTCCACCTCTCCACCTGTTCAGCCTGTCCTTCCCAGCGCCACCCTGGGAGTCCCTGGGAGGTTGCCTGGTTCCAAAACATTCCTTCCTGGTAATCCTCCTGCTCCACCTAATGAAAGCTGTCTCCACATAGGGATGGGCTGAATTAGCAGATGTTTGCTGTGGGTCAGACAGTCTTACCTTTTGCAAAGCTTCTCAGTTCTACCATTTTGCTATAGGAACGGCGGTACACTAGACAAGATTTTGAGTAGTTGTGCCAAATAGACATGTATTCCTCATCCTTACAGTTGTGCAGCTTCCTGAGAAGCATGCTGTGCTGTGTGCAGTTTCTATGAATTAGTCTTTCACGCAAGATTGTAGTGCTAAGCATTTGTCTCTGTTATCCTGTCATTTTCACTGTCTAATGTGCCCCTGAGTAGCTCTACCAAGATTTTATGAGTCCCCTTTACACATCTGCATCATTTTAGTGTTTTGTTGTTATTAACACCATTGCAGGCTGAGGATGCAACTCACTTTATAAGGTGCCTGTCTAGCGATGCTGCAAGCAGTATTTCTTGTCTACTCTGTACGTGGGCACATAGTTCATGTGTACAAACCAAAAAGCTGCTGACCTCAGCACACCCCTCTGTATTAACTCCATCTAGAGTTTGTCCTAAGGGCAGTGCGACTGGAAGTGAATCAGCCACTTCAGCGTAGTGTTTGTCTTGCCCTGCAGCTCCTTCCTTGTCCTTATGACGCCTTCTTCTCACCCCCAGATTCCACAGGCATGCTGGGCCGCATCATCTTTGCCTGGTGGAAGGGGTAAGTGTGTCTCTCTTCCCAGTCATCTGGCTCTGGTAGTACTTCCCAGTGGCACTAGTAATAATACAAGCCTTTGCCTGTTGGAGAAAGTTCAATGGAAAAAAAGATTCTGTGCAAAGTGCTTACCATTTTGTGTCCCACTTGCATTTTGCAGCATCCCCAATCCCTGTAAGCACTGGGGAGGACTGAACATTTTGGAGATGCAAGTCTGGGAATGTGGCTCAGATGCGAGCATTTGCCCTGCCGTGGGCAAGGCCCTGGATTCAGTTCCCCCAAATTGAATGGAGACAAAAGAGGTAGCCACCTATAGTGTTGTGTGTAACAGAAATACCCTAGGCCTGGATATTGGCACCCAGCCATCTGTCTTGCTCTTCCTTCCTACCCACCTATTGTTTTGTGAGCCAAGAGAACCTGGGCTAGCTATCTGTAACCTGCAGTTATACCAAATGTGGTGTGAAGAGTCCCAGGTATGTGGACTTTGCCCTACTTACTTTTGAAGAAGCAAGGAGAAAAGGAGGGTGACCCAGGAATAGCCTCTTCAAAGGTTGCCCAGAGAGCGGGAGGACAGCCAGGAAACCGGATTATTTCCTTGGCATCAGTAAGGGAGAGATAGGCAGTGGTCACAGATGGGTGGTCCTCCCAGCTAAGGGTCATATTTCAGGCAGCAGTGATGGTGGGAATAAAACACCAGTCAGAGAAGCAGGTACAGAATTACCTTTCCAAAGGGCTTCCTGGGGAGAGCCAGCTTCCTGCCTTGCAGGAGGAGACCAGTTAGGAAGGATATAACGTCCTACCAAGAACAGTGTGGTGGTGCCCCAATAGAAGGGAACGAGCCTTCTCTTCCAAACCCAGAGAGAAGCCAGGTGAGGAGAGATGATGGCCATGTACATATAATGTGACAAGGGGAGCCCAAAGGGAACACCTTCAAATCCCCCAGACAGAGATCTGACTTTCATGGATTTTCCAAGAAGTAGCAGCAAGTTTCACACCGTGTGGCTGAGTTTGCCCAGTCTGTTGCTTAGGGGAATGGAGCCAGCACTAGATAGGGCCTGGGCTTATTCTGCAGCTGAGCTGGGAAGGGCTGTGAGGTTTTACCAGCTGCTATCACGAAGCTTGCAGCAGGGCGTGGGCAATACCTGGGATAGAGGATTTGTGATCTGACTGTGCCAGGACCACAGCTATCTGGTTGAAAGTGTGTTTCCTTCCCTGAGTCCTTTAGACCTCATGGTGATGTAGTACAATTCCCTTATAGCCCACAGCATTTTCCTTTGTTCTAAACTGTAACAACCTCTTATCCCCAACAGGAGCAAATTGGACTGTAATGCAAAGCAGTGGAGGTGAGAAGAGATGGGAGAGAGAATGGGGGAATCTGCAGTTATAAGTCTCTTGTAAACTGGGTGGTAGTGACACACGCCTTTAATCCCAGCACTCAGGGAGGGAGGGGCAGGTGGATCTCTGTGAGTTGGAGGCCAGCCTGGTCTACAGAGTGAGTTCCAGGACAGCCAGAGATACACAGAGAAATCCTGTCTTGAAAAAACAACAAACAAAAGTCTCTTGTTTATGACCTCTAACCTCTGGTCCTTCCCTAGGCTCTTTGCTGATGTCCTCAATGATATAGCGATGTTCCTGGAGATTATGGCTCCCATGTACCCAATCTTTTTCACCATGACTGTCAGTATCAGCAACCTAGCCAAGGTACCCACGTCTGAGGCACTTCTATACCTGGGTACCATCCTTAATGATACCATGTATGGCTTACCTGGGCCCTGTACTGAAGGCACTTCTAAAAAGGGGACAAAGTTCATGTGTTTCTACTCAGACACAGACAGGCTTTCTGATCCTTCTTTGGCAAGGTAGTCCTTGTACCTTGGCCAGAGAGTGCAGGGTCGTGTTGGGAGCACCACACTGGTGAGGTGGCCCTGAGCTGAGAGCTGGAGGGAGTCTCACACCAGTGTCTGGGGGCTAGCTTCCTTGCCACTTTTCATCGTTCAGTAAAACATCTTTTCCATGCCTACTGCATGAGTGACAGACCTCAGACTCTCCCATCTTTAAAGGAAATGATACATAATTACACAAATATTTATGGAATTGCAGTTCTGGGCATACCAGTTAGGAAATGGTCTGGGGATATGGAAAGGCCCTGCCTAGGCTGAGTCCTGAAGAAGAAGAGGAGGAGGAGGA
>LOJH01022522.1:0-19870 GCA_001685095.1 Ellobius talpinus
CTTCCTTCCTTCCTTCCTTCCTTCCTTCCTTCCTTCCTTCTTTCTTTCTTTCCCAGTCCTATCCCAGTTAGTGTATAAAAACTCAGTGTGTCAAACACTTTAATTCTGTAAGAAAGACCAGGAGAGTTGAACAAGAATCTTTCCCAAAGCTTATTGTGAAACAAACACTTATTTCATGGGATGCCTTTCCCATAAAAATCAAAGCACAGCACTTCATTAGAATAGAGAGGAAAAAGAATGACTCCAATCTAAGCTCAACATCTCATATCCTTAATAATCATTTGTGGAAAGGGAAACTTGCCAGCTTGATAAACCTGTAATAGTCCAAAAAAGGCTGGGGCTTTTAGAGCACGGGGGAAGCTAGGAGCTGTGGGGACTTTCCAAGCTGCTGCAAACAAAATCAGCTACATCTTTAAATGTCAGTCTCCATCCAAATTAAAGGGCTACCTGCAGAGCACAGGGAGGAACTTTTCACTCTCTGAGCTTCTCTCAGCAAAGTGACTTCCTCCCCTCTGTGTCCCACAATGACACAGAACGAACATTCGAACATTCGTAGAAGCTACTGAAGTCACCAGATCAACTTTCTCTTTAGTCTAAAACTTCATTCAAAATCAACATCTATGACCACATCCAGTTTAGGGTTGCCAGTCAGGCTCTGACAGATGGGGAAGCCTTCTGAGCACAGAAGGGGGAAGGGGACTCTGACCAAATCTGAGACTCCTATTCAAGACAGAAGACTTTTTTTTAAAAAAAAAAAAAAGTTATTGGAAAAGGTAAAATAGGCAGCACTCAGTCTCTCTCTTTCTCTCTTTTTGAATCTTTCTCTCTCACTGTCTGTCTATCGGTATTTGAACCTTTTATTAGTCAAGTACTCTTCAAAGTATTTTACATCCATAAAACTTGTAATGACTGGAAGTACGTTAGTGCTGCTTCCCAAATGAAGACATGGAGGCACAAGACAGGATGAGAGAGAGAATTTGTACATTTTTGACCCAAAATCTACATAAACTCTGGTGCATGATTAGGCTCCAGCTTTGTATTTCCTCTCATCGTCTGTTTAACCAGCATCCAGTGCCATATGCACAGCAGCCTGCAGCCCACTCTGTGATTATAGTAATAGCAGGAGTTTTATCACATCACATGCCTGCTTTTAGATAATGCTCGGCTTTTGAAGGTCTCCCAGCAACCCACCTCAATAGATGTAGAAATATACAGATGCAATCACCCTACATATAGTTTTTCGTTATGACGGAAAATTAAAGTGTAATCGCCTAAGTAGAAGCAAAAACTGAAAACTCCGGGTCTGAAGAGATGGGTCAGTGGTTAAGAGCACTGGCTGCTTTTCCAGAGGCTCTGAGTTCAATCTTCATGGTGGCTCGCAACCATCTGTAACCAGACCCATCGGATACGATGCCCTCTTCTGATGGGCAGACACACAGGCTGACAAAAACAGCTATATCCATAAAATAAGGAAGTAAATCTTAGAAAAGAAAAACTGCAAACTTCAAATTTTAAAAACCAACTTTAAACCCATGAACCATTGTTAAAAGTTGCAACCTCCCAGATTTACGTAAAGTGACAAGATTAACAATCCTCCATATTACTTTTGTTAATTATCATCATAGTAATATGAACAATCTTTCAGTAAACAGTCACAGAGCTACAAGCACTAGGCCAAGTGTTAAGGCCTAGTTACTAGACACCGGGTATGGTATCCCCTGATTTTCCAAGACCACAGCACCAAAGCATGTTCAGAAGACTCACCATCACAGCCCTGAGAAATATCCTTTCTAATGTCAACAATGAAAAGGGAAATTCTCATTTTAACGTGGGTCATTGGCTTGCTGGGGACACCGTGTTTCCACATTCACCAGCCCTTTGCATCTCATTGCTAATTTATCTGTTTGAAGTGAGGCTCGAGGTCAGGGCTATATGCACACTGGGCCTTGAGCTTGTAACAGTCCTTCGCTTTATTTCTGAGCAACGGGATTACAGTCCTGAGCCACCAATCCCAGCAAGGATTTCTCCTTCAGATGGATGCTAAATATCCTATGCTTGCCCACAAACTTCTGTCCTATCGGATTTGTAAGTTTTCATTACTTGCAATGATAGTAACACTAACAAACTGATCAAATATTTCCAAGTTCATTCTCTTTTGATTAGATATAGGAATAAGAATCTTGATCACTTTATCAGTAAAATGACTTCTTTGATATTAACACCTGTGCTGCTTGTTTATCGTATGTACTATTTTAAAATACATGAAATAGAGTACACAGAATAAAATGCCATCATGTACTTTAGAACATAGAGGCAAGCCTTGTTAAAACTTGATATATACTCAGCCAAAGGAACAACTTACATATAAGTATGTATGATTCATGAACTATATATGCAATGTTAAATATTAAAGATATATTTTAATGCAATGGCCATGAATCAATGTAATATGATATTAAGAAAGATATAGCAACTTAAGTTCAATAATTCAATTAGCTCATAATACTACATAGGTAGAAACATGGCTCAGCAGGTAAAGTGCTTGGTGTGAGAGCAGAAGAACCTGAAGGCCTAGAGCACTAGCGTGGGTCTGTAGTCACTGTCATGACAGTGACGTGGGAGGCAAAGACCAGGGAATCCTCGAAAGATCTTTGAGTCAGCTCTCCTGATACACACAGCAGTGACTAGTAAAGGCATTCTTTCTTATATAGGTTGGAAAATGAAGACTGAGAGCCAAGATTATCCTCTCACTTCCATATACTTGTGGTATATGCAGACCTACACAAACACACACACACCATTCCAAAAGCTGATAGCTACCACCCATTGGTCCCTTGTTTTTTAGACATTGTAGTTTCTATTTAGACCATACTGTGGTTTGGATCTTATGTGTTCCTCCAAAGCTCACATGTTGGAGGTTTGTTCTCCAGCTGATGGTGCTATTCAGGGCCTGAAGTTTTAGCAGTAGGCCTTACTGGGAGGAAGTGGGTGTTTAAGGGTGTAAGGAGTTCTCTGATATGTTCTCTGACACTTGCTCAAGCTATGATGGTTTGTCTCAACACAGGACAGAAAGAAACAGGGCTGCCTGACCATGGCCTGAAACCCCTAATACCATGCTCCCAAACAAACATTTTGGTTTTTTCTAAGTTGTTCATCTTGAGAATTTTGCAAAAATCTAAAGTAATCCCACAATACAAAATGTACAGTATTAACACTAGTACCTAGTTATTATTTAAAATACTTTTTAATATTTTAGTATACAATCTCATTATATAAGTAAGTAACTTCCTCATTTGGGTACCTGGTGCCTCATTAAACAGACTCATCTCCACACCCACTGGCTTGATATACAAATAGCAGGTCTTCAAATCAAACCGGTTCTCATCAAATCCTGGTTAGGTTTATTGAATACTTTTGAACTCTTTCATCTTAAACATCAGCATTTTATTCTATATTATATTTGACTTTCCTAACTAGCCCCACAGCAGTAGTTTACATGATAGATTCTACAAAAATAACTACCGTTTTTATTTATTCATGTTCACAGTTCCATTCTTTGCTATGAATGCCATGCAAATTCTTATTTCCAAAGCATTACAATGTCTTAAGCTTCAATAGTCTGATTAATAATTATATCCCTGTCTTTGGCCTTTCCTATTTGCTGCCACAATGTCCATAGGGCTGCCACCACACCAAGTGCCCTAGGCAGTGAAGTTGTCAACAGGCTGGGAGGGAAGGTTTACTACAGTAAGAGTTAGAAACATGGGTCTGGGTCCTACAATGGCTTTAGATTAGTCCCTTTGAATGAATATATGATGAGCAAGTATTCATTCAAGAGAATTATAGTACATATCAAGTTGTTTTCTACAGTCTACTCAATTATAGCTCAATGTAATACCATATGTTAATACTCTCCTTCTTCTAAAAACATAGAAAAAGTGACCCTTCTTGCCTGTAATGATCATGTACCGAAGGTCTCTGTTCCCAGAATCATAAACATAAGATAGGGTTCTGACATTTTATGCCAAGTACAAGCCTTCCCTCTCAGTATTTCAATTTGTTCTTTAGACTGTGTCGTTACGGTTCGGCCCCTGACGTGAATATGACCCGAGTTTTGGGAACTTGCATTTGTCTATTTGACCATGATATAAACTTTACTATCGGTGAAAAGAGACAGTGTTCCTGTGAGCCACTTGTCCCTTCTGGAATTACTCCTGGAGAGACTGGTAGGGCAGTCGATTTCTATCCAGCTTTTGGCCTGGTGACTCCACACTCCACTTTCGTTTCCTCAAACTGTCGCTCCTTAACTTCAGGTAGAAATAACAGCCTGTGCCTTTGAGGAAACTTGGAAAGTCCTGCCTCTCTCTTGCACACAGATGGCACAGGTCCTCTGACTCACAGCCCCTGCCCCTTGTTTCCAGCTGTGCTCTGCTATAGCTGCTTTGGGTTACACTACAAGATACTAAGCATTAAAGGCAGGTGCATATGCATGTCCTGGATAAATCTACTCTCCCAGTGATTTTCTGCTTGCATTTGTTATTGCCTGTCTGCTCCCTGATGCGCTTTAAGTGAATGGCTAAATCCTGATGTATTTCTGCAGTAATTCTGTGTGTACCCTTGACGGCTTTGCCTCCTTAGCATTTATGCATATAGCCATGGATGTTGTGGTCCAAATCAGCCTTTCACTAGAAAATGCACACAGAAATCATGACCATCTTCATATTAAAAACCAGAGAGTGGAAACACCAGAGAAACAACAACTGAAGCCCTAGGCGGATGTACAGTAACTGACGACTCGCCTGTCTCTAACAGGCATGACAAACTGAGGCCAGCATGTGGTAGATACCCTTCCAGACACAAGTGGCATCAGGCTTCCTCATCTTCCATTCAGGATGGTAGAGCATGGGAGGAAAAACTATGATCTAGCATTAAATACGTGCTAAGTGACTTCACAGTAGAGTGTTGTCTTTCACGGATTTGGAACACCTGAAGCATTTGTTATATCCTCTAAAGGCCAACGGGGTTCATAACATCAGATTTGAATACAGCTCCTGGCATTGTTTTCGTAAAAGAAGACCAAATTTTCACGTTGGAAGAGGTTTTGATAATAACCTTGTGATAATTTTAGCGCTAGGATTGTCTCAACTGAGTACTTATGGGAAAATCTACTTTAACTGACGAAGAGGGACGTAGCAGCTTAGAGATATGCAATAATTGCCTTTGGATTTTATTTTCATTGCGCCTTATACATAGCACACATATATTATGTTTTACTATCTTTCAGCTAGTTCCATAATTTTCTCCAAAAGGAAAACTCAAAAAACAAACAAACAAACAAAACAAAAACAAAAAAACCCCAGCACTCTCAAAACATGTGACCGCTACTGCAGTCAACACCATCTGCTGCATACTCAAGTGTTTCTTACTCATTCATGTTTCCTTATTTCCTCTAGGTAGTCAGTTGCTAATTTCTCACCAAATTCTTGTTATTGCCTATCTCATCTTAGAACCTTGTGCTCAAGTCTTTACAACTCCTAGAATAAAGAGGCCCTTGAGAGTAGTGGCCCTGCCTCCTTCATTTCTGTATTTCCTGCAGCTTGAGGACTGTGCCATCAGCAAAAGTTCTGCTGAAGAGAGATCTGGTTTGGGAAACAAGCTTGTTCTCCTTAGTGTTGGTTCTCAAATAAGGAAATACGCTTACAGAGGAATTAAATGTATAATGAAGTTCACATATAAATTATGCTTATAGCTGAGCTCAGAACTCAGATTTTCTGGCTCCATCCCCAGGTACTCACTCTGTGTGGCACCAGTGCTCATTACAGAAGAGATTAGTGTCTTGCATGCGTGCCAACAATGTGCGAGAACGCAGCCTCAGAAAAAGGCACTATTTGTTTACATGGTCTGCAAGGGAAAATGAACGGTCCTCTGGACAGAATGGACTTCAGTGGACCGCCGCTTCCCTTCAGCAATGTGCCCCCTGCTAAGCATTGCTTTCCTGAGCTTTCTACTGTTACAAACATAGCAAACTGACTTATTCCCAGCTTCCAGATCCTGATTCACACACAACTCGATTAAAAAGTGGTGCAACCAAGTAGGCGTGCCTCTGAGTCTGGGTGGCTGAGCCAGATCCACAAGGCTATGGAGGACGCTGTTTTGATTTTGTAAGAAAACATTATCTGTGTTCATCTTTAGCTGGAAAGGTCTGTTGGGAAGAATCTTAAAAGTTCCAAGAGAAGTGATGCATCTGAAAAATATATGCAGCTTCAAGTAAACACTGAAATATCTTTCAGACCGACTCTTTATAGACAGCAACAGGAAAGTAGCTCAGTAGTAAAGTGCACGCTTAGCACCCGTGAGGCCCCAGGTTCAGTCACCAGTGTGGCAAATCCAACAAACCAACCAACCAACCAGAGACACCTAAGTCAAAACATCAAGAAATGCAATTAAGATTATAGGGTAATAATAAGAATGATGAAGTAATTTCTTCAAATGGAGTTTAGTCCAGGTATGTTCAAATCATAGAAGGAAACAAGTGGCAAAGCCAGGCTTCAACATTTGTACCTAAAAACCCACATAAGTGTTGCATGTGCATGTGTGCACATATATATCTACATATGCATGTCTGTGCATTTACACACAATTACATTCACAGGCATATACATACATAAATACTGGAACAGTGGATCTAACAACATGAAAAATAAAAACAACACTAGAGTCTGTGACGTAGCATTTGCCTAGCATGCAAGACCTTGTTTGTTATTCTTATCAACACAAAGAGATAAAGAGATGGACAAGACATGAAAGGACAGGCGTGTGTGTGTGTGTAAAAGAGGAGGCAGAAAGACCCAGAGAGAGACAAAGAGGTAGAGAATAAAAAGGTTATAATTGACTATGATTTGTAATTGGGTTGCTAAGTGGGTTCAGGGCCAGCACTACTCACTCACATTTTAGCCCACTACTTATGATTTATTGTTTTTTACTGCTGGGGATTTCTATTCAAAAAGATTCTATGTAGAATGGGGAGCTTAAGCTATGATGTCCCAGAGTGGACTTAATAGTATAGTTGCTGCAGCCTGGGCTTAGAGAATTATACCAAAGTCAGGTCACTGATTCTTCGGTCTGAGCATTCTTAGAAGATACAAGATACATTTACCATCTTCTTTCCTCCCTTAGTGCCCAAAAGGTCATTTGTATAACTTTTTTATTTAGCAGCTCTGGTATGTTGTTAGTCAGGGCCACTAACTTGGCACTCACGTAAGCAAACTGGCACTGATGCATGATCCTCAACCACCACACAAGCTATGCTCCACTCTAGAATGGAACAAGTCAAATTGCATTGGCTCTTGCAATGTGCAAAAGTGCCAACTGTAACCTTCTACTTCTTTTCCCTTGTTAATAGGAACATAGGAAACATAGACAAAAAAATATGAAAGTCAAGGTTTAAAGTTAGTTGATTTAATTAGAACTTAACATCAAACCATGTATCCATGGAAAATAGTAAGTCTAGAAGGAATAAATATTACAGAGTATATACTGGAGAGCAAACATACATTTGCCCACATGCATATTGCCTTTAAGAATAAGCCTGTGTATTTTATTACAAATGGTCTATGAAAATATCAAAGCAATGGCATGATGCAGTGTTGCTCCTAAAGCTTCCCCATCTAGTAGAGATTTCTATATAAACACATAAAGAGAGGGTCAAGGGTGGTAACCATTCGAGATGATAGTCAAATTAAATGTTAGCATTAAGTTAAAGGTCAAAGTCACAGTACCCGGGAACACTGAAAGAGGGGTCACTGATTCTCTGTGGGGGATTAAAGAGGCTGATCTTTAATATGGAGGAGGATTTGGGAAGAGGAAGAATACATCCTTAAAGCAAAGCATCAGCTCAAAGACAAGAAAACTATAAAATGTATCTGACAAAAAGCTGGAGTTCTTGAGCCTGGGGTCTCATGGAAGGAGATGATCAGAAAGGCAGTACTGGAGTAAGACTGTGATGGTCTGGAATTCTGCACATATTACACATGAGGTAACATATGCACGCAGAGACTTTGTGATTTAAAATCCATGCAAGGAAACACATGGGCCTAGAGATCACCTTTTTCTGACCATTACTGCTTTTCTATCTTCTCATTTATGAAAATCTTCATGTGATTGAAAGTTTATCTAAAAAGACCATATGGGCAGAGAGCTTGTCTTCTGGGACTGCTATCAAGATCAATAGCAACTCCTCTTCTCCTTCTCACCCTCCACAAGGAAGTGGGCCAAGTCCACCCAACTGTCACAACAGCATTTACCCTCTGACCCTCAGCAAACAGGGGGACAGGATGCCTTTCTGCACTGCTGGATGCGATCCCTTGTAAAGACTGACCTCTGTGGCCAATTACAGAGTACGACCTCACCCCGAGGACTCCCAAACACACTTAGACCCATCTCTGACAGATCTGTGGCCTTGAAAGAGTCTAAGCCAGTAGAGAGTGAGTGGAGCTTTATTCTTAGGGTAAAATTTTAAAATCTAAAGAATCCATTTCTTCACCAATACTTACCTGTGAAGTCAGGAGTAACAAGCAATTAGTAGTACCTCAAATGTCTACACACCAACACTGTTTTTCAGTATTTTCTGGGACACAGTGATCGCTCGGTGCCCAGGATATCTATTTTTTTTCCTCCAAGATGTGTGGCAAGTCTAAGAACAGCTGTGACATTGATTGTCCCAAAGGAAATGTGGGATTTCAAAGACCAAAGATGAAGGAAAGGTGGCAAGAAATGGCAGATGGAGGTGATTACAGTGACCCCAAATTTTGGTGAAGCGAGAACTAGATGTCACCGTCGTGGAGGCTGTAGACATCACGACCAAAGAAACACATCTACAAGCGAACAGTAGAAAAGTGAAGGTGGAAAAAGACTGATACTTTGCCACTGTTGTGTCAGCGTCACATGGCTTGTTTGAGTACCGTACCCCACATTTGAAGACTCACATCACCTGTGACGTTAACTATAAGAAATACAAGCATTTCCACATGTGGTATTCCGTATTTTTATCAATGCTATCTCCCCCAGGTCCTTCTCATGCATCCTTTGCATTCTGCTGTAAAATTAGTTATGATTTATTGCCCCCAGGACAGGCTTCTACAAAGTTCACTGTTGCACAAGACACCTTTGGCTTTGGAGAAACATATTTCTGCTCTAAGCATGGAGACTATAAAAGATATTAGAAATGGGGGATTTAAGAGATGGAGAATTAGATAGCAGTGAAAGAAATGATGACAATAGTCTTCAAAGTAGTAAAGAAGTATACTAGTGACCAAGCCTGTTGAAAGCCATTTATTTAAAAGAGAATGAGGGAAAAAGAGGAAAAGTCATGAAATCAAGAGAGAAATGTGAGGATGACTTGGGAAATGCTGTTGTATCTGGATATGGTCTAAATATATTGAATTCATGCATAAAAGTACCAAAGAGTAACCTTTAAAAAAAACTGAGATGGAAAAAAAACCTAGAATCAATGAGCACTCTAAAATAAATGACAGACAGCAAGTAGAGGAACAGGGTGACACATGAGGGCTAAGGGTATCCAACGCTATTTGAAACACATCTGTCATGGCTTAGCATGAAAGAGCTTTGTTGAGCCATGAGTTCTGAAACTGGCTAGGTCTGTGACATTAGGAAAGCCTTTTTCTTACTCACTGAGAGGGGATACCACCCACTAAACCACTTCACTTAAATATGAGTGATATTTGGGGAGATTATTTTAGCACTCCTGAAGTGGAGAGAGAAATCGTAGAAGAGTAGAGCTAGCAAGCATATATTGACGTTTCCAAAGCAGCAAAGCACAAACTTTAGGCCAGCCTTGTCCTCAACCCAAACTGACCACGATTTCTTTCATATTTTCTTTGTTCTCACTTGTGAACAATCACCTCATAAAAGAATCTGGGGGCTGAAGCCGCAGCTCAAATGGCAGAGTGCCTGCCTAGTATTCAGGAGCCCCTGTGTTCAATTCCAAGCACTGAATAAACCAGATATGGTGGGGCAGGGGCATGCTGGAATCCTAGCAGTTGAGAGGCAAAGCAAGAGGGTCAGAAGTTCAAGGTTATCCTCAGCTATACAACACATTTGTGATGAACCTGGGGACCCCTGTTTCAAAAGAAAAAGAAAAGAATTTTGCTACAATGAACTGTGACTTGTGGAGGTCCTACTTCTGATCTAATATTTATAAATTAGATATTCTGTCAAGTCTGAAATCATGTGCTCCATTTGCCTTTGTGTTTTGAATTTGCAGTCCTAGGAGTGGGCTTAGTGGTTCACATGAGCAAAGGAAACTTTCCACCTGAACCACAACCTTGTCTTGAAGTTTGGGCCTTCAGGGAAATACTTAGCAAAAGTCAACAATTTGCCTTAAAACAAAACCTGAGCATTTATCCACATGTGAGATGGTGTTTTTATTATTGTGCTATTTACTTGTTTCTGTTATTTACTTATCTATACCTAGTGATATATTTTCTTCTCTAGCTTGTGTGTGTGTATGCATTTCATGTATGGTGAATGTAATCCATGTGTACATGTGTGCATATGTATTGGACCCTAGGGGAAAATCTCTGGAGTCGTTCATTCATTCTTAGGCACTACACACTTTTTTTTTTTGCTTGAGAAAGGGTCTGTCACTGGCCTGGGGTCCCCAATTAGGCTACACAGGCTGTCTGGCAAGCCCCAGGATTTCTCCTGTCTTCAGTTTCCCAGGGCTGATCACAAGCACACAACACTCCCTTTTTTTTTTTTCAGGTGGATTCTGGGGATCAAACTCTGGTTTTCGCACTTGTGGGACCAACACTTTATTGGCCAAACCATCTCCCCTGTTCATTTTTTCTGTGATCAGAGGATGAAACAGATGACATTTTCCCCCCACTTCCCTCTAAGAGAATTAGAAGGTAGATGCTTCCAAATTGTAATTATGGAGTTAAAGGCCAGACTGCTGGGGAGGTTGAATCTGGTGACCTTTGTGATCTTCCCTAACTCATGGATTTCTATAATTACACAGACACACAGACACTCATGCACACACACACTCCCGCACTCACTCATCAGCATTAAGGAAGCAGAAAAATGCCATAAATGAACGTGGTTACTAAACAGTATTTTTTAATGCCAGCACCATGAAGGCCTGGCATGGTTCTCTAATTTTCTTGGGAGCTGACTTCTGATTTATCTACTATAATGAAATAATTGTTGGTTTGGCAATGTATCCAATTGTCTGAATTTCCAAGATGTGTACAAAATTAATGACGGCAGACTCCTCATCTCTAACAGGGTCCATCAACCTTGCTAATACAGCTTCACTTAGGGTGGCTTCTTGCAACCACAGTAGCTTGAAGCTGTCTGACAGATTTACTGTCTGGGCTGACCTAAAATAAGATTAACAAGGAAAAGATTTGAGAAGTGATAAACGATTCTGACATAACAAGAAGGGATTAAATAAAACACAGGATACTAGCATAGAAGTTTTGTGTTTTGTTTTTCAGTTGTTTTTTGTTTGTTTGCTTTCAGAGTCAAACATTGTGGAAGAAGTGCATACAGAAAACATTGCATCAAGATCAAGATCACTTTCAGAGGTATTGCTCCATATCCTAATGACTTAGTTTCCCAGAAAAAGAAAAAAAATGCTACCACTGGTAGTTTTTGGAACATCTTGTACTCATTTATCAAACAGGGAAAACAGCCAGAAAACATGAGCAGAGGCCGACCCACCCCCCGCCACACACAGGAGGGGCCTTGGTATTTTGATGGAACAGCAACCTTCAGCTGCTCAACAAAAGACGTTGAGAGCAAACCCAAAGAATTATCTACTTATTACCCACTTATCTGCTTATTCTCCCCTTGAAGTCCACTTCTGTCTGCAGTATCAATCACGTCTCTGGCAGCTTGTCTTACTACAAAGGGAGGATTTGATGCCTTGCTTAGTCTTCTAGAAGAAGCAGACTCCTGCAAAACTAATTCGTTTTACCACCAAGGCTGTGAGATGAGGTTGTCTAGGGGCTGGTAAAAACAGACTATTACAACATAATTCTTGAGAATAAAACAGAAATTCAATCTAAATTTCAATGAAATGCCACAGTCTAGGCACTAAACTTGGCACCGAGTAAACACTAAATATAGGAGAGGAAACTTCTTACAAATGACCATACGAGAGAAACTATTAAATATTACCTTCAGAACCTTGATAGTATGGCATTGGTATTATTGCTGAGATAGAGTCAGCATCAAGAAATTATGTATTATTATTATAGACACACAATTTTAAAGGATAGACAGATCCTACAGTCAGGAACCTGGACTTCTGGCTGGCTCTTTCATCATCTGGCTGTGTGATCTTGGTCTGGGCCCTTCCTTTGCTGTATTTCTGTCTCCTTAGTTAAAATGCTTCGGCTGCCAGGTGATCATCACCATCTACCCTGGCGCTGATATTCTGAGTGAGAGTGTTAGCTTATGTGACATGGCTTTCCAGTAAGTTCAAAATAGGTGCCCTGCTTGGGAAGATAAAAGTTCGGGCCAGGGACAAGAAGCAAATTAGCTAAATGCCTCCATGAACCCTGAGACTCATTATAATAGTTTGTTTACTTAACTGTCTTCATTAGCTGCTCTTGCTTCATCAAAGGAATGCTTCCAGACACTTACAATTAGACATGTAAACAAAAGCACCATCTATCACTGCCATACTCAGACAAACAGGGTTTCTGATATGCTATCAATCCTACCGACAATGATAGCCTCACCAAAACTATTAGGCGGGCATGCAAATACTAGGGCAGTATCCATAGGAAAATAATAAATGAAGTCACAAACTTCCTGAACGTCGATAGGAGCAGACCTGCTAATGAACAATGCCTTGACCTTTCCACCATGGGCAAAGGGAAACCTGGACCTTGCAGAGAAGTGAACGATTGGCCAAGCAAAGCTTTATGCAATTTCTGATTCTGCTGGTACTAACAAATATACCCAGCTCTTTTACTGAGGAGTCCCATATAAACATGTAATATTATTAAAGAAGTAGCTAGCATTCAGATCAGTAATTACAAAGGTGAAAGTTTTACTACCAACCCACAATATCAAAATTCTTTGCTTTTGTTCTTTCTCTGTTTCATTATTTTTTGTTTGGTTTTTCAAGACAGTGTTTCTCTGTGTAGATTTGGAGCCTGTCCTGGAACTCACTCTGTAGACCAGGTTGACCTCAGTGAACTCAGAGATCCACCTGCCTCTGCCTCCCGAGTGCTGGGATTAAAGGCGTGAGCCACCTACCACCTGGTTCTCTGTTTCATTATTACTGTTGTCAGTATGTATTATAGTATGACTTAATATAAAAATATTTAGGTTTGAAATCCTCATCTTTTAAGTTGGGGAATTGAGAATAACATCCATATTTTCACTAATAGCACAGGTCTGAAATATTATGGTGCTTTTCATTTAGATATAAATACTAGAATACACACTTAATGGAATTAAGTGGCTTTTAGTGACATTTTAATTGAACAAAAAACATAAGATAGTCCTAGCGTGGTGGCATATGAGTGCAGTACTTATAAGTAAGGAAATGGAGGCAGCATAAACCCAAATTTAAGACCAGCCTGGGCAAATTATCCAGATTCAACCTAAAAATAAAAAGTAAAAAAATATCTGTGGATTTGAGTGAGTATCAGACTATTTATCTAGCATGCTTCAGGCTCAAGGGTTGATGCCCAGGGTTGGGAAGGAGGTGGGAAAATAAGGAAACAGTTACTTTGCACTTAGACGGTACATTATATCAAAGATAATAGCAGACAGGAAATAAAATTTTAAAATACAGAGAGCTACACAAAGTATTTTTTATGACTACGTATCATTTAAAATCCTTATTGCAATTAATTTCAGTTCATTCAAACAATAACTTCTGACATCTTACATCATTTGTACAGAGGGAATGACTCACTAATCTCAAGAAAAGAGCTTGCAGTCTTAAACGTCTCTTCTTGCTAACAATCTGTGGCAATGATGGCTTGGACTGGACTCTTTAAATTTGCATAAATCGAGAGCAAAGAAATGTTCTTCAGAAAGAAAAAGAACAGCCTTCCAAGGCACAATGCCTTTTGATAAGCTCCCAAATGTCCAGCCTTCTGCTGCTTAGCTACATTACGAAAGGCTTACTTGCTTCCCAGGAAGCATTTTAAAGTCTACACATTCTGACTGCACAGAAAAGCAGTAACTAGCATATGTGAATGGCACAACACCCACCAAGGTGGATAAAATCATTAGAGAAATCACATTTGCTCACTAAAACTCACATCGGGACAACCTAGGGTAGTTGGAATACAGTTCAGTAAAATGGCACATGCTTTCAGGTGTGTGAGGCCCTGGGTTCAGGCCCCAAGAGCAAAAGTCAGAAACAAAACAAGAGAATAAACCCCACACAAGGTGAGCCATCAGGAAGGCTTGAGTTGTACAGCTTGACTGAAGAAGCTAACAAATTTTGCTAGAGATAAGCCCTAACCATTCACCAGACATTTGCTGAATGTTGCTACGTGCCAGGCTTTGTAACGTTTCTGTGTTCCCGGAGCTTGGAGCAATCTGCTGCAAATCATGAATCAATCTGTGACTCATCGCTGGAATCCCACCAATGGTGACAAATTTTCATCTTTTCAAAAAACGTTTTCCGCCGAACTGAGTAATCAAACTAGGTAAGATTATCAGGAAATAAGTAATATTAAAATAACGACATTTCATATTCCTAATATGTTTGCACTGAATGTAAGGGCAAAAGAGACTTTGAAGCAATGAGATTTGCCTGAGTTCGCTTGTTAGAGACCCCTCTGAAGTTCTAAATGTATACAATCATTTAAAAGTACATTCTTTTGATGATTCCTTTGCAGTATACAGAAACTATCTATACATGCATGCTTATTACAACTGTGTTGTTAACCAAAGTTATTATTAGTATTAGATATTGGATGAATTGTGGACAAAGTAATTTTTTGAGGTAGCTTTCAACCAAGAGTAGGAAAAACAAGAATAAAGAAGCCCTTACATTCACAGAGTCCATGACCTCTCACCCAGACATATGGCAGGGCTCTGACTTATCACAGATAAATCACAATAAATGTCTACAAACAACTTCTAAAATATCATTTTATTGTCCAATATCCTTAGGTAGACTAATTAGTAATAAGCTTAATAAAAAACATTTTACTTTTCTTTTAGCCAAAAATAACTTTCTCCACTGTTATTCAAATTGATCATTGCATGTTTAAAAATTTGGAAGACAATAGAATTTATTAAAGTATGAGCATCAAATAATTTTAAAAATCCACTATTTGTGAAGTTGGGGAGATAGCTCAGTGGGGAGGCACTTGTGCAAGCAGGAAGACCTGAGTTCAAATCCCTCGGCTGCACATGCCTGTCATCCCAGCATTGAGAAGTGGGGACAGGTAGATCCAAACAGCTCACTGGTCATCCTGCCTAAGCAAAGCCAGGTTTAGCTAGCAAGAGACCCTGATTCCATGCAATAAGGTGCATGGGGATAAAATACACTCTGTGTCTTCCTCTGGACTCTACATTCAGGCACTCAGGCACACAAAACTCATCTGCACACAATAGAAACACATACATGATACACACATACAAGAACATAAAGAGTCTCAGGATGGAAATAGTGAACATTTGTTAGACACTTCTTAAGTAAGTCACAATTCTATACATATTTTTATTTTATTTATTGGCCCAAGAGGGATTATTATTATGATCCCCTTTTTACACACAAGAAAGGTACACAAAGTAAATAATGTAATGTGTCCATTGTCATGTAACTACTAAGTAGGAAGACCAGGACTGGACAGGTCTTTGGCAGCCACATTAACTAGCTTTTGTGCTTGACCTTACAATGGAATTACTTCATCTATCTCTGTGAATGTATCTATACTTCTGAGTCCAATTCCACAATCCCACATGGCAGAAGGATAGGGATTGACTTCTGCAATTTGTCACGTGACTTTCACATGTGCTGTTGGCATGTGTATACCCACACAAGCACACACACACAAGCTAAATACATATAAAGATCTTAAGATGGAAAGTAAAGTCCTAAATATCAGTTACTTACTTTTATACTCAGGGCATTTCAACACAGAAGCCAAACTACTTAATCTTTAAAATAAATATCTAATATTAAAACGTCATGTAATTCACTAAATGTATCAACATACTATATATAATCACACATTGCCATGAAATTCTTTAGAAAACCTCTCATCTAGATTTGAATATCAATTCTTAAGGGATAAAACAAAATAATAAGAGTTGGTTAGTGACATGTTAGTTCATAGGACTCATAAGTCACAGCTAAAATGCTAGAGATTTGATCATCAGAAGGAAGTTTCTGGAGCTGGTTCCACGCACAGCCATCTGCTCCCAAGGATGCTTACATCCAAGCATGCTTTGCGGGTCAGCCAGAGAAGGAGGGTTGTTTCCATGGGCCCTTAGACAGTGTGGCAACTGTCACTCAGTGTGACATAAACTACTACATCTGGTTTGCCAGCCATGAACTACTCATCAGCTGACTTCTTGGTGGGTACAGCTGGCATCCTGACTCTGTGCCAAGGAGATGCTGGAATCAACACTGAACTTCAGATCAACTCAAGTTCTTATGCTCTGAAGATGATATATGCAAAAACAAAATTGGGCAAAGAAAATGCCTTTTGTTCTTTCATGTTTGCATTTTAATGAGAGAAATCAATAAATTCAGCTTATATAATACTGAACTACCATTTCTAATACACAAACCAGGAAATGGACATACTTTTCCCTCTCTGGGAGGTGAGATTCATTTCATTTTTCGTGAAGAAGTGTTTTGCTTGCATGTATTCATATGCACCATGTATGCTTGGGACTCATGAAGGCTAGAATGGGACATTGGATTCCTTGGAATTAGTGTCATGGTTGGTTATGAGCCACCACATGAGTACTAGGAACTGAAGCTGGGCCTCCTGCAAGAGCATAAGAGATAGTCTCTCTCTCTCTCTCTCTCTCTCTCTCTCTTTCTCTCTCTCTCCCCCCAGTCCCCTTTATTTCTTTCATTGACTACAAAACACAAACTATCTCTATTTAGTTAGAAACTTCATGTAATCATATCAAGAAAATGATCTGAGGCAACATTACACAAGATTTTCTTTTTTTTCTTTATTTTTAAAGTCCTTTTGTAGGACTAAATACAGAACTGGATCAAAGTATAAATAGGAGAGGAAAACACACCAATTCCTTCAGCTATGGCTTCAGATAGCATTGCTCACTGAAGTGAGCTCACGGGTACTAAATTTACCAGCATAAAACGTTTTCATATACTTTTCCATGGTTTGGTGAGTGACAGTTTTAATTTAGATATTTTGTTTCATGTATAAATTGCCTATCCGAAGGCACCAGCAAAGAATACACATACTAAATATCTTCAAAAAACCACCCGTAGGCTGCAGGGAGAAGGACAGAGAGAGGTGTGCAATAGGAGGAAAGATTACATCAAGAGAGCCTAATCCCTGTCATCCAGAGAACAAATGCAACCTAGGGGAAAAAAAGTCTCTAAAAGCAGAGAGTTTAATCACTTTTACTTTTGTTGGTTCAAAGTGGTAGGTAGGTCTGTGCACTCAAACAGAAAACAATAGCAACAGATTTTGTGTGTGTGTGTGTGCAACATTTGCTACTTAAAACAGCAACATGATTTACGCTTTTAGAGTGTTTCAATTTCAGAAGAAATCTGAATGAGGAGATAGTCTGTGCAAAGACATTCCGATGAACTGGTTAGGCAGGTCCCTGTTTGGAAGGAACACTGCCTGGGGCTGGCCAGGGAGATGGAGGCAGCTTTACTCCAGGGAGTGGAGAGCCACAGAAGGTCCCTACTTTTCCTTTCACCTCTCCACACAGGACTCACATTTATGACAAATCGCTTTTAGGACAATCTGTTGCTGCCCACTGTACCTTCAGACTGTAGACTGGGAACCAGGTGTTTTCTCAGACAGGAAAAGTCACTTTTGTGTTAGGTTTGCAACATTACAAAGACTCTGGATGGTTAGGGCATATGTGTTTTATTTAGAAGGGTTTTGTTTGAACAAAGGTTCATCCAGGTTCTACGGCCCCTGCACCACCTCACTAGAGGAGCCCCAGTGAGATGGACTCAGAAGCAAGGAACTGACAAATGCAGCCTTTAGCAAGCGTGAAACAAGGGAGCTTCATCCTGCTGGGACCTGTGCTCTTACTGATGGGTTAAGGAAACTAAGTGGAGAGGGAGAAGTGATGGGTGTCGGTCAACAGAATCATGGTCAACAGAACCATTAGTGCCAGCGGCATAGACACCAGAACCCGAGACTGTTGACTCCCAGGCCAGATTTTCTTACCCAAACTTGACTACTACAGATGTTTGTATGCCTTTAGACATGCTTCATATTTTAGAGAGCCTCGAACTAAAATCTTCTCAAAGCAAGCAACCACTGAAGAGCTCAATCTTGCATACGCTGCATCCTTTATTTAGTTACAAGGAAACAGAGATCGCATGTTGGGATACTAGTTTCCTTTATCATTTATTCACCAAACAGATAGCTGTCCATCTCCAAACCCTCTAGCTTTTTCCTGTTGGGTCCATTGCATGCACCGGAGTAGTCTCTTTTTCTAACTGGGCTATTTTTATCGTTAAGAAGCAAATAAAACAGCATGGTCAAATAAGGAGCGGGCTGCATGTCTTTAACGCAGCGGCTGGGAGGCTTTCCTCCGCTTCCTTTCATCTAGAGCAGCCAACATCACCCCAATAAAGTTTCGTCTAACCCCAAATAATCAGATACCGCACCCAGACATCTAAAGGAGAGGCCACTTTACAAAGCCACATTTTGCAAGGTCATCCAGCTCTGATTGGAAGAGTAACAAGTGGCAAGGTTCAGGAGGCCAAATCATGATTTGATGTCGAACACAGTCTCTGCGTCCTTACCCTGTGCCACAGAGGTACAGGAGTCACTCCTGAAAATCCCTGCTCACTTTTCACTGCTTTAGGAAGGTGTGGCACAAAATGACTTAAGTAATATCCATTAAGAATGCCCAGTTTCTTGGCAGGATGGTGAGTAAGTAAATGCAAAGGGGCCGGACCTGTTCCCTGTTGTTTTTCTTGCTGTCTTGTCTTGTTTTTAACATACAGAAAAAGCTGCATATCTTTTCTAAACACAAAGACTAAGTTCAATAGACAAAAGAGGCAACAATGAAACTCATGGAGTTGCAGGTAGGATACTTCTGGTGGCACCAGGAGTCCTCCAATGAAGTGGAGAGTCACAGGCATGAAGGGATGTAGAAGAGTTCCCTAGGAGGCATGGGCACTCCACACCCAGTGTGAATGCCATGCAGACCTAGAGGTCTTCTTCCACCCTGGAGAGGTCCCTATGACCCTGCCAACCAGAAATGACACACACAGTTGTTGGTGTCGATTAGCTTTGTTTTATGCTGCATTCCCAGCCCTCCATCAATGTGGTTCTTGTATTCTAGTTAGTGGGACACACAATTGTTCCTCTTACAATAGCGAAGCTGAGAACACTGATTTTCGTCTCTGTTGCTATGTGTGAACAAGCCGTCAGTTCTCAATAAATACGGGCAAGATGAATAGGGACTGTTTGAAAAGCAGACTGGATCATTAGCACTCCCCCAAACCTGCTTTTCTTTCTGATGAACCACAGAGAGGACAGAAGATGAGACCATAGACCTTATGTCTCCCCCCACTTCCAGGTACTGATGCCCAGCTCAGCAAGGACATGGTTTACAAGTATGACTCTTGTTTCTTCTTTCTTTCTTTCTTTCTTTCTTTCTTTCTTTCTTTCTTTCTTTC